>JAPXFY010005068.1:12500-15992 GCA_030674185.1 Monoplex corrugatus | reverse complement strand
GCTGTTTGTCCCATATCTGTGTCTGTCTACTCTGGCTGAGCCATGCCTGTCCCTTTTTCTGTCTACTCTGCCTGAACCATGTCTGTCCATTTTCTGTGAAGAAAGTATGTTTGAGTATGAGCCCAAAGTCGTGTGAACTGGACCCTATCTCATCATCCATGCTTCGCAAATGTCTTGATGTGCTCTTGCCATATATTACTCATGTGGTCAATGATTCTTTGTCGTCTGGTTCTTTTTCGTCTGTGTTCAAGCATGCCATTGTTCGACCACTGATCAAAAAACCTCATTGGATAGAAATTGTTTGAAGAGCTATAGGTCTGTTTCAAATTTGTCATTTTTGTCTAAATTAGTAGAAAGGATTGTCTTGTCACAACTGCTTGAGCATCTTCATCAGAATCATTTGTTCAATCCGCACCAGTCAGCATACAGGCAGGCACACTCCACAGAAACAGCACTCTTGAAGATAGTTAATGATATTCTCCTTGGCTTGGACGATGATAGAGTGTCAGTACTGGCGTTATTAGATCTGTCCGCAGCATTTGACACTATAGACCACACACTTCTTCTGAACAGGCTTCAGCACTCTTTTGGCATACGTGACCTTGCTCTCTCCTGGATCCATTCTTATTTGACTGATCGGACTCAGACTGTGTGTGTCAACTCCAGGTATTCGGAAGAGTCTGTCTTGGCGTATGGTGTCCCACAGGGTTCGGTCCTAGGACCGATCCTGTTTGTGCTGTACGCCAGTCCTGTGTCTGATGTCATCAGTCGTCATGCCTTGTCACATGAGAGCTTCGCTGATGATACACAGCTTCATCAGTCGGCCTCACTGGCGGAACTCGATGGCTTGGTGACACGCACGCAGGACTGTATCTCGGATCTAAAGTCCTGGATGACGCACAACAAACTACAACTGAATGACGACAAGACTGAACTTCTACTCGCCTGTCCCACTAAATTTCTCCATGATCCTTCTCTTCCGAAGTCTCTTCTGATAAATGACGTTGACATTCCTTTCTCTCCCACTGTTCGCAGTCTCGGTGTCACGCTTGATCAGAGTCTGACCTTCCAGCAACACATCTCAAACATCTGTAGGGTAGCGTATCTAGAGTTACGTAGAATCAGCTCTGTCCGTCATTACCTGTCTGTTGATGCAACCAAAACGCTAATTTGTGCATTTGTTCTTTCAAGGATTGATTACTGCAACTCTCTCTTAGCTGGCATCCCCAAAAACCTTTTAGACAGACTTCAAAAGATTCAGAACAACGCTGCACGTCTCATCTTTAAATCCTCTAAGTTTGACCATGTCACTCCTCTCCTCCGCACTCTGCACTGGCTGCCTGTCTCTGACAGAATAGATTACAAGCTTGCTACTCTTTCCTTTTCGATTGTTTCGAACACTGCGCCAGAATACCTATCCTCGCTTCTTGACATCTACACACCATCCCGTCAGTTGCGTTCTTCTGCAGACACACGACTCTTTCGCATCCCCCGCATTCGAACAAAAACATACGGACAACGAGCATTCTCCTATCAAGCACCCAAACATGGAACAACATCCCCAACATCCTTAGGCACTCAGACACAATCACCTCATTCAAATCTGGCCTCAAAACACATCTGTATAGAAAAATGTGAAAAAAGTTTCTGTCTTTAAAATATTGTTTGGGCTGTTGCGTTTGTGCGCATGATTCGTGTATAATGTGCATTGTGGGTGTGGTTGTTTGTGTATGTTGGATAACTTGTGATGTAATATCTATTATTGTCTGTCCGATGGGCAACTATTGGTTAGATTTGATAGACATGTTTCTGTTTGTGTTGATGTCATTGTAATTATAGTAGACTTGATTGATATGTATGTATAACTGCTAATGTTGAAGTGGCGAATAGGGGTGGTAAAGATAGGGTGAATTGTAAAGCGCTTGGAGCAGAGTTCTCTGGATCTTGCGCTTGTAAGTACTCATTATTATTATTATTATCTGTCTGTCTACACTAGCTGAGCCATGTCTGTCCATTTTTTGTGTCTGTCTACTCTAGCTGAGCTATGTCTGTCTCGTTTTCTGTGTCTGTCTACTCTAGCTGAGCCATGTCTGTCTCTTTTTCTGTGTCAGTCTGTCTACTCTAGCTGAGCCATGTCTGTCCTTTTTCTGTCAGTATGTCTACTCTAGCTGAGCCATGTCTGTCCTTTTTCTGTGTCTGTCTGTCTACTCTAGCTGAGCTATGTCTGTTCCTTTTTCTGTGTCTGTCTGTCTACTCTAGCTGAGCCATGTCTCCTTTTTCTGTCAGTCTGTCTACTCTAGCTGAGCCATGTATGTCCTTTTTCTGTCAGTCTGTCTACTCTAGCTGAGCCATGTCTGTCCTTTTTCTGTGTCTGTCTGTCTACTCTAGCTGAGCTATGTCTGTTCCTTTTTCTGTGTCTGTCTGTCTGTCTACTCTAGCTGAGCCATGTCTCCTTTTTCTGTGTGTCTGTCTACTCTAGCTGAGCCATGTCTGTCCTTTTTCTGTGTCTGTCTGTCTACTCTAGCTGAGCCATGTCTGTCTTTTTCTGTGTCTGTCTACTCTAGCTGAGCCATGGTCTGTCTTTTTCTGTGTCTGTCTACTCTAGCTGAGCCATGGTCAGTCCTTTTTCTGTGTCTGTCTGTCTACTCTAGCTGAGCCATGTCTGTCTCTTTTTCTGTGTCTGTCTGTCTACTCTAGCTGAGCCATGTCTGTCCTTTTTCTGTGTCTATCTGTCTACTCTAGCTGAGCCACGTCTGTCCTTTTTTCTGTGTCTGTCTACTCTGGCTGAGCTATGTCTGTCCATTTTCTGTCTGTCTACTCTAACTGAGCTACGTCTGTCCTTTTTCTGTGCCTGTCTGTCTACTCTAACTGAGCTACGTCTGTCCTTTTTCTGTGTCTGTCTGTCTACTCTAACTGAGTCATGTATGTCCTTTTCTGTGTCTGTCTACTCTAGCTGAGGCATGTCTGTCCTTTTTCTGTGTCTGTCTACTCTAGCTGAGCCATGTCTGTCCTTTTTCTGTGTCCTTTTTCTGTGTCTGTCTACTCTAACTGAGCCATGCCTGTCCTTTTTCTGTGTCTGTCTACTCTAGCTGAGCTATGTCTGTCCATTGTATGTGTCTGTCTAGTCTGGCTAAACCATGTCTGTCTCTCTTCTGTGTCTGATTGAGCTGTCTGTCCCATTTCTGTCTGTCTGTCTGTCTGTCTGAGCTGTCTGTCCCATTTCTGTGTCTGTCTGTCTGTCTGAGCTGTCTGTCTGAGCTGTCTGTCCCATTTCTGTGTCTGTCTGAGCTGTCTGTCTGAGCTGTCTGTCCCATTTATGTGTCTGTCTGTCTGTCTGTCTGAGCTGTCTGTCCCATTTCTGTGTCTGTCTGTCTGTCTGAGCTGTCTGTCTC
This sequence comes from Monoplex corrugatus, assembly GCA_030674185.1. NCBI lineage: Eukaryota > Metazoa > Mollusca > Gastropoda > Littorinimorpha > Ranellidae > Monoplex > Monoplex corrugatus. The sequence goes on along the minus strand of JAPXFY010005068.1, from coordinate 12,600 downwards.
ATTTATGTGTTTGTCTGTCTGAGCTGTTTGTCCCATATCTGTGTCTGTCTACTCTGGCTGAGCCATGTGTCCTTTTTCTGTGTCTGTCTACTCTGGCTGA
>JAPXFY010005067.1:2500-10000 GCA_030674185.1 Monoplex corrugatus | reverse complement strand
GCGTGTGTGAGTGTGTATGTGTGCGTGTGCTTACATGCATGCGTATGAGCGTGCGTATTGTATGTACTCACATGCCTACCTCCTTCTACATCTCCCACACCCATGCGTTTTGTCTGTGCGCGTGCCTGTTCGCGCGGTGTGTGTGTGTGTGTGTGTGTCTGTGCTTGAAAGCATCGTATGTTGCCCTTACGTGCACGGCTGTCTATATACTAATGCTCCTACGTGCTACATGTATAACCTATGGGTCGATGTACGCCAACCACTGTGCTGTACAATGTCCCCCAGGTCATGTCCATTCAATGACCACTCCAGTCCTGACCTGGCCATCTGTGGCTCCGGACAGCGTCAGATCGTGTTTGCCTGGGCCAACGACGCTCCTGCCAGAAACCTGCCCCAAGGTTAGATGATGGTTTTTCTTTCTTTTTTTCTTGGTTAATCTCTACAGACAGACAGACAGACAGACAGAGAGAGAGGGAGAGAGAGAGAGACAGACAGACAGATAGACAGGCAAGCAGGCAGGCAGGCAGGCAGATAGACAGACAGGCAGCAGACAGACAGACAGACAGACAGACAGAGCATACATACAGACAAACAGGCGGACAGGCAGACAGACAGACAGGCAGACAGACAGACAGGCAGACAGACAGGCAGGCAGACAGGCAGACAGACAGACAGGCAGACGGGCAGACAGGCAGGTAGGCAGACAGACAGATAGACAGACAGACAGACAGCAGCAGAGTAGACAGAAACAGACAGCGGCGGACAGACAGATAGGCAGGCAGAAGGCGGACAGACAGACAGGCAGGCAGACAGGCAGAAGACAGGCAGATGGGCAGACAGGCAGACAGACGGACAGACATGCAGACAGACACATAGACAGACAGACAGGCAGACAGACAGGCAGATGGACAGACAGACAGGCGGGCAGGCAGCAGGCAGGCAGGCGGGCACTCAGGCAGACAGACAGACAGGCAGACAGATAGACAGACAGACAGGCAGACAGACAGGCAGATGGACAGAAGACAGACAGACAGGCAGGCAGGCAGCAGGCAGGCAGGCGGGCACTCAGGCAGACAGACAGACAGGTAGAGAGACAGACAGACGGAGAGAAACACTTTACCATCACCAATATCATAATCTGTTACCAAGAAATAAAGTACACAAATAAGGAATACTTATAAATGGATAAATACCACCAGAAAGACAGAAGATGAGGGGGAAAGAGAGAGACGGAAAGACACAGAGGTAAGAAAATAGTAATCAGTGAGAGAGAGAAAGAGAGAGAGAGAGAGACAGACAGAGAGAAGAGACAGAGAAAGAACAGACAGAGAGACAGAGACAGAGAAGAGAGACAGAGAGGAGAGAGACAGAGAGAAAGAGAGACAGAGAGAGACAGACAGAAGAGACAGAGAGAGAGACGAGAGAACAGAGAGAGAGAGACGAGAGAGAGAGAGAGAGACAGAGAAGAGAGAGAGAGGAGAGCAGACAGACAGAAAGAGAGAAAGAGCATAAAAGCTTTATTTTCACTAATATCATAAATTGTTACAAAGGGCAATGGAGGAGTACACAAATAAGGAATAATTGTAAATGGATAAATACCATGAGAGAGAGAGAAAGAGAGAGAGAGAGAGAGAGAGAGAGAGAGAGAGAGAAGAGAGATAGACAGACAGAGCAGACAGACAGAACGAGAGACAGACAGACAGACAGACAGCAGGCAGGCGGGCAGACAGACAGTGCAGGCAGACAGGGCAGCAGACAGCAGACATACAGACGAAGGCACGGAGACAGACAGACAGACGGCAAACAGCAACAACAGAACAAACAACAACAAACAACAAACAAACAACAACAAACAAACAAACAAACAAACAAACAACAAACAAACAAACAAACAAACAAACAAACAAACAAACAACAAGCAAACAAACAAACAAACAAACAAACAAACAAACAAACAAACAAACAAAACTAAGAAACAAACGAGGTTTTTATTTATTTATCTATTTGTGAATTCGTTGACCTACTTATTTCTTTATCTATTCATTCCGTCATCTATTTTTTGGGCTGTGAGTGGGGTTGTTGTTGTTGTTGTTGTTTTTCGTCGTTCGTTGTTGTTGTTGTGTGCGTTCGTGTGTGTGTTTGTGTTGTGTGTTGTGTGTGTGTGTGTGTGTGTGTGTGTCTGTGTGTGTGTGTTTTGTGTGTGTGTGTGTGTGTGTGTTCGTGTGTGTGTGTGTGTGTGTTTGTGTGTGTGTGTTGTGGTGTGTGTGTTGTGTGTGTGTGTGTGTGTGTGTGTGTGTGTGTGTGTGTGTGTGTGTGTGTGTGTGTGTGTGTGTGTGTGTGTTTATCTTATTGCGTCTGTAGTGGAGAACTGTCATTTTTTTTCTCACAATTCGTATGCCACATTAACCCTTCGACTTCCTTGATATCTAGAGTTCAGTCCCAGCCTACAACATGACAACCAGTCTGTTCGCTAACTATCTTAATGCTGTGGTCATTCTGGAAGTGTCAGTTTACGGTTTCACAGAGCCCCCATCCCTTTCCTCTTCTAGTTCAAGAGCTTCATCATCATCATCAGCATCATCATCAGATGCCTTGCCGCATGGCGTTGGCGATCATGGACTTCCATCTGTCTCTATCTCTGTTGCCTCAAGCATCTCCTCCACCCTCCTCGTCTTCAGCCACTCTGCAAGTCCGTCTAGTATTTTCTCCTGGGTCTACCTGGTGCTCTCTTTCCCTCCAGCTTTCCTGTTGTGACCAGGTGCTCCAATTCCCTTTCCTCATGAAATGGCCTATAAATGTTGCCTGTCTTTTCCTAATCTTCCTTATCAGTGATCTACTTGTGTCTGCCTCCATCAAGACTGTCTCGTTTGTTTTCTTTGCTGTCCATGGAACTCTCAACATTCTTCTTAGAAACCACATCTCGGCTGCCTCAATTTTGTTCTGGTTTTGCTTGTCTGTCCACGCCTCACAACCGTTATAACATTATCGGTTCTATATAACATTCAAGAAATCTCTTCCTGATGTTAATTGATAGGCATTTGTTGGTAAGAATGCTTGTCATCTTCTTGAATGCTGTTTTGGCTTGGCCGATTCTGCCGGCTATTTCTGATGTGCATCTGCCGTCTGATGAAATGATCGTTCCCAGGTATTTAAACTTATCAACCTGTCTCAAGGTTGTGCCATTTGCTGTTATTTTGCATGAGGGGATTTCATGTTTTTTACTGATCACCATGACTACAGTCTTCCTGTTTTTTTGTATTCACTAGGTTTTGTAGGTCCCTTTCATTTTCTGCAATTAGCACGGTGTCATCTGCGTATCGAATGTTGTTTATCATTTTCATTCAAGAGCTTAACCAGCACATAGGGTTTTGTACAGCGCTGCTTAGTTCTTTGGATAGAACTGCAGACCCAGGATCTGATATCGTGAGTTCAGTCTCAACCGACAACATTAACCCTTTGACTCCTGCGCACTCTGTCCACCAGCATCCTGCAGGTTAAGTTTTTATCAACGGTGGATAGGCTGCAGGAGTCAAAGGGTTAACATTGGTCTGTTTGCTGCCATATTAATGTTTCTATCATTCTGGTGGTGTTCAGCTTGAGTTTCAAAGGTGTTTACTACTTTGATCTGTTTCAGTTCAAACTTGCCAGCCATGTGTTGTCACCAGCTCAAAGTGTGCCAGTATTGCTGGCAGGTTGGATGACACTTGTGTCACGCATGTCTTTCAAAACCAACTTTGTCAGTCTAGAGGAGCTAGTCTCATTGTCATTGGTGCGGCCTATGGAATTTCGAGTATGACTTTGTGAAGGTCAGAAAACCAAAATGAACTCTTTATCACAGCAAACGCGCAAATTTTCGGCCAATTGGCCTTTGTCAGCTAGATCAAACAACAAACCTGATACATTGAAAGACTCTTGTGCTGTGTTCATGTGAGAATGATCAACTAGACGATTTCAATCGTTATGTATTTGTGTGTTGACTGAGTAGCTGTCTGTACACACATAAATGTGTCAGTCTACTTGTGTTTGACTGATTAGGCTGTTGTACACCACATAATGTTGTCAGCTACTTGTGTGTTGACTGATGTAGCTGTCTGTACATTTCAGTCTACTTGTGGTTGATGATTAGGCAGTCGTCCCTAATGTTCAGTCATTTTGTGTTGACTGATGTAGGCTGTCTGTACACACAATGTGTCAGTCTACTTGTGTTGCTGAATGATGTAGCGTCTGTACACACATAATGTGTCAGTATACTTTGTGTGTTGACGATGTAGGCTGTCTGTACAATATGTGTCAGTCTACTTTGTGTGTTGACTGATGTAGGCTGTCTGTACACACATAATGTGTCAGTCTAATTTTGTGTGTTGACTGATGTAGGCTGTCTGTACACACAATAATGTGTCAGTCTACTTTGTGTGTTGACTGATGTAGGCTGTCTGTACACACACAGAATGTGTCAGTCTACTTGTGTGTTGACTGATGTAGGCTGTCTGTACACACATAATGTGTCAGTCTACTTTGTGTGTTGACTGATGTAGGCTGTCTGTACACACATAATGTGTCAGTCTACTTTGTGTGTTGACTGATGTAGGCTGTCTGTACCACACATAATGTGTCAGTCTACTTTGTGTGTTGACTGATGTAGGCTGTCTGTACACACATAGAATGTGTCAGTCTACTTTGTGTGTTGACTGATGTAGGCTGTCTGTACCACTAGAATGTGTCAGTCTACTTTGTGTGTTGACTGATGTAGGCTGTCTGTACACACATAAATGTGTCAGTCTACTTTGTGTGTTGACTGATGTAGGCTGTCTGTACACACAGAATGTGTCAGTCTACTTTGTGTGTTGACTGATGTAGGCTGTCTGTACACACAAATGTGTCAGTCTACTTTGTGTGTTGACTGATGTAGGCTGTCTGTACACATCAGAATGTGTCAGTCTACTTTGTGTGTTGACTGATGTAGGCTGTCTGTACACACAAGAATGTGTCAGTCTACTTTGTGTGTTGACTGATGTAGGCTGTCTGTACACACATAGAATGTGTCAGTCTACTTTGTGTGTTGACTGATGTAGGCTGTCTGTACACAGAATGTGTCAGTCTACTTTGTGTGTTGACTGATGTAGGCTGTCTGTACAGATAATGTGTCAGTCTACTTTGTGTGTTGACTGATGTAGGCTGTCTGTACACACATAGAATGTGTCAGTCTACTTTGTGTGTTGACTGATGTAGGCTGTCTGTACACACATAGAATGTGTCAGTCTACTTTGTGTGTTGACTGATGTAGGCTGTCTGTACACACATAGAATGTGTCAGTCTACTTTGTGTGTTGACTGATGTAGGCTGTCTGTACACACATAGAATGTGTCAGTCTACTTTGTGTGTTGACTGATGTAGGCTGTCTGTACACACATAGAATGTGTCAGTCTACTTTGTGTGTTGACTGATGTAGGCTGTCTGTACAGAATGTGTCAGTCTACTTTGTGTGTTGACTGATGTAGGCTGTCTGTACACACATAGAATGTGTCAGTCTACTTTGTGTGTTGACTGATGTAGGCTGTCTGTACACACATAGAATGTGTCAGTCTACTTTGTGTGTTGACTGATGTAGGCTGTCTGTACACACATAGAATGTGTCAGTCTACTTTGTGTGTTGACTGATGTAGGCTGTCTGTACACACTAGAATGTGTCAGTCTACTTTGTGTGTTGACTGATGTAGGCTGTCTGTACACACATAGAATGTGTCAGTCTACTTTGTGTGTTGACTGATGTAGGCTGTCTGTACACACATAGAATGTGTCAGTCTACTTTGTGTGTTGACTGATGTAGGCTGTCTGTACACACACATGAATGTGTCAGTCTACTTTGTGTGTTGACTGATGTAGGCTGTCTGTACACACATAGAATGTGTCTGTCTACTTTGTGTGTTGACTGATGTAGGCTGTTCTGTACACACATAGAATGTGTCAGTCTACTTTGTGTGTTGACTGATGTAGGCTGTCTGTACACACATAGAATGTGTCAGTCTACTTTGTGTGTTGACTGATGTAGGCTGTCTGTACACACAGAATGTGTCAGTCTACTTTGTGTGTTGACTGATGTAGGCTGTCTGTACACAAATGTGTCAGTCTACTTTGTGTGTTGACTGATGTAGGCTGTCTGTACACACAGAATGTGTCAGTCTACTTTGTGTGTTGACTGATGTAGGCTGTCTGTACACACATAGAATGTGTCAGTCTACTTTGTGTGTTGACTGATGTAGGCTGTCTGTACACACACAGAATGTGTCAGTCTACTTTGTGTGTTGACTGATGTAGGCTGAATGTGTACACATCTGTACACAATGTGTCAGTCTACTTTGTGTGTTGATGATGTAGGCTGTCTGTACACACAAGAATGTGTCAGTCTACTTTGTGTGTTGACTGATGTAGGCTGTCTGTACACACATGAATGTGTCAGTCTTTTTCTTGTGTGTGTACTGTTCAGCTATTGGTTGTATGGCTGTCTGTACACACATAATGTGTCAGTCTACTTTGTGTGTTGACTGATGTAGGCTGTCTGTACACACACTAAATGTGTCAGTCTACTTTGTGTGTTGACTGATGTAGGCTGTCTGTACACACATAGAATGTGTCTGTCTACTTTGTGTGTTGACTGATGTAGGCTGTCTGTACACACATAAATGTGTCGTCTACTTTGTGTGTTGATTGATGTAGGCTGTCTGTACACACACAGAATGTGTCAGTCTACTTTGTGTGTTGACTGATGTATAGCTGTCTGTACACACATAATGTGTCGTCTACTTTGTGTGTTGACTGTTGTAGGCTGTCTGTACACACATAATGTGTCAGTCTACTTTGTGTGTTGCTGATGTAGGCTGTCTGTACACACACATAATGTGTCTGTCTACTTTGTGTGTTGTCTGATGTAGGCTGTCTGTACACACAGAATGTGTCAGTCTACTTTGTGTGTTGACTGATGTAGGCTGTCTGTACACAATGTGTCAGTCTACTTTGTGTGTTGACTGATGTAGGCTGTCTGTACACACACAAATGTGTCAGTCTACTTTGTGTGTTGACTGATGTAGGCTGTCTGTACACAATGTGTCAGTCTACTTTGTGTGTTGACTGATGTAGGCTGTCTGTACACACACAGAATGTGTCAGTCTACTTTGTGTGTTTGACTGTTCAAGTTGTATGTAGGCTGTCTGTACACACACAAATGTGTCAGTCTACTTTGTGTGTTGACTGATGTAGGCTGTCTGTACAAATGTGTCAGTCTATTTGTGTGTTGCTGATGTAGGCTGTCTGTACACACAAATGTTCAGTCTACTTTGTGTGTTGGCTGTCAAGTTTGTGATGTAGGCTGGTCTGTACAACACAATGTGTGAGTCTACTTTGTGTGTGATGACTCCAGTTTGTGATGAAGGCTGTGCGTACACACACAATGTGTTGAGTCTACTTTGTGTGCGTTGACTGTATCAAGTTTGTGATGAAGGTTGT
>JAPXFY010005066.1:12500-15000 GCA_030674185.1 Monoplex corrugatus | reverse complement strand
AAACTGTTTCAAGATAATCAGAAAAAGTACAATACTAATAGCATGGATTTTAAAATCACCAAAATCAGTAAACAGTCTGCTACAAACAGATCTATACAGTCCCTTATGTATAGGTGGAAACTCGATGCATTCAAAACAAAGTACACCAGAAATATTGCTGTCTTTGTGGACAGAAAATAACGACCAGTCATTTACTTTCTTGCATTAGTATAAAGCGATACATTCCGATACTTTCTACTCACACAATTTCCGACATATTTGAATCATCATTATTGACATATGAATTTTTCGTCAGCCTATCTAAAAGTCCAATAGTTCAATATTTATAATTCGTTCATCTTCCTGTTCATAGTTACAGTTAGCTAGTTTATTGTAATATTTGTTGTAGTATGCTACTTCATTTGTCATGTTTATGTTTTCCTCCGACATTTGCATTTCCTTGCTTCTTACTTGTTTTTCACATGGTTTCAGCCCGAATATGTTGTTTTTTTATGCTCGAGTGGGCTAAAAGTAATATGAATTTAAACTTGAACTTTTTTTGTTTGTTCATTTTTGTTCATTTTTATTTTCTTTTTTTTTTTTATTTTTCTTTTTTTTTTTTTTTAAACCAAAATTGACTACACGTAAACACCTGCATTTACCCTTCCTATTTCTACTCCCCTTCCCAACATCGCTTCGGGTTTTTTTGTTTTGTTTTGTTTTTTGTTCATTTATTTATCTATTTTGTTTTATCTTTTATTTATCATTTATTTATCATTATTATCATTGTTATCAATTATTATGTTTTATTTATTTATTGTTTTTTGTTTTTTGTTTTGTTTGTTTGTTTGTTTGTTTTTTGTCTAAAATCACTTAAGTGAATAGACATTAAACCAATGACCACCACCACACACACGCACACACACACACACACTGACACATACATACACACGCACACATACACACACACACACGCACACATACACATATACACGCGCATACAGAGAAAGACAGACAGACAGACCGAAAGAGACAGACAGAGACAGAAAAAGAAAGATAGAGAGAAAGACAGAGACAGAGAAAGAAAGAGGGAGAGAAAGAGAGAGACAGAGACAGACAGAGACAGAGAAAGAAAGAGGGAGAGAAAAAGAGGGAGGGAGAGAGAGAGACAGACAGACAGACAGACACAGAGAGAGAGAGAGAGAGAGAGAGAGAGAGAGAGAGAGAGAGATGTTTACTGCAGGGCTTACTATCATCAGTCTCAGTGACCGGAACATACCCATCAGCCCCTACACTTTTCGCCGGAACTATGACTCACTTCCGCTCATGCTTAACACATGGTGCAGACAACACACATTTGCATATAACCATCAGTGTTCTTTTTAGCTGCACTGTTGTGTTGGCCCAGCATTCGCTGTCAATATTTCTTCCTTGTTAAAAGAAAAAAAAAAAAGAAAAGAAAAAGACGAAGAATCTGAATCATGGTAACTGCCAGCATTTAAGCCAAAAGATACCAAAGAAACACCAAAATAGAAGAGAATTCGTGTTCATTTAACAAAACAAGAACAGGCACAAATTTTCGGCCAACTGGCCTGTATCAAGCGTACAAACTCAGACAAGATGATTTAGGACACAAAAATAATAAATACAATAGAAAATAAAAGAGTCACTTTCTCCAGTTCAGTGAAATATAAAGCGGGAAAGTTTTTATTTTGTTGTTTTTGTTCTATATTTTGTGTACTTGTTTCTTTGTTGTCCTTAATGTACACCTGACATGGGCTGGGGGCCAAACGTTTGAGCCTGTCTTCGTTTGACAATGTATGTTCTCTTTTTCTGTTTCCTTGTGTTTCGGCTTTCCCGATTGGTTTCTTCTGTTTGTATTTGTTTTATATATATATATATATATATATATATATATATATATATATATATATATATCCACAGAACAAGACGTCAACACCAGACTCGGAAATGCCTGGGGCGCTCTAAATCAACTGGACCAAATCTGGAAATCCAATCTACCAGACAACCTGAAAAGGAACTTCTTCCGAGCAGCAGTAGAGTCCGTTCTTACATATGGCTCAATCTCTTGGACCCTAAAAACAACATTGGAGAAGAAGATTGATGGAGCATATACACGAATGCTGCGTGCAGCCCTGAACAAATCCTGGAGAGAACATCCAACTAACAAAGAGTTATATGGTAAGATCCCACCAATCAGTAAATCAATACGTCAACAAAAACTGCGCTTCTCAGGACACTGCTGGCGTAACAAAGAAGAACTGGTGGGGGATGTTCAACTATGGAGACCCAGCCATGGCAAACAAAGACCAGGACGTCCAAAGAAGACCTTCATCGACCAACTGATGGATGATACGGGCTGTCAGTATGATGAACTACCTACTGCAATGTCTGACAGAGAAGGATGGAAGAAACGTGTCATGCATAGCCGAGCAAGCTCGACATGATGATGATGATGATGATAATTATATACAACAGAGAGCACATCAAAAACAGTGGG
>JAPXFY010005066.1:0-2500 GCA_030674185.1 Monoplex corrugatus | reverse complement strand
GATGTGTATGTTGCAAGTGTGACCTGTGAAGATATTGATTTAGCTCGTTTTGGAAAGTCGGTATCTGATCTCAGTTTAATTTCTGTTTCTGAGATGTTTTCTACGTAGTGTTTCTTAACAAAAATTTAGTAGAAGCGACTTTCCTTTGCTCATCAAGTGGCAACAGTTTGATTTCATTATATGTCCGAAGACAGGAAGCATGCATTGGAAGACCCAGTGCAAGTTTGAAACCTTTACAATCTATGCTCTGCAGTTTTTTTAGTAAGTGTTTCGGTGCACTGAAGAAGATTTCTTGAGCATAGGTTAATTTAGATCTAACAAGCGATTTACAAAGATGAACAAGTGTTGATGAATCTTGACCCCAGTGCACAGACACAAGGAACAATAACAAATAAATAGATACATAGATAGATAAATAAATGAATAAAATAAAGTGAAATGTATAATCAAACAAATATACACCTGAATAAATAAATACATGTAGATAAATAAAAAAAACCAAAACAAATAAATAAATCAACGACAAAATAACCAAGCTACTTGAAGTTTTTTGTTGTTGTTGATATTTTGTCCGAGGTTTTCAAAAGGGTACTGTCCGGTCGATATGTGTGTGTGTGTGTGTGTTTGTGTGTGTGCGTGTGTGTGTATATTTGTTTTTCTGTGTGTGGTTGTGTGTATGTGTGTGTGTGTGTGTTGTGTGTGTGTGTGTGTGTGCGCGCGCGCGCGCGTGTGTGTGTGTGTGTGTGTGTGTGTGTGTGTGTGTGTGTGTGTGTGTGTGTGTGTGTTTCCGTGTATGCCTGTGTGTGTACATCTCTATATGCATATGGATGTGTGTGTGTGTTTGTGTTTGTGTGTGTGGTTGTGTGTGTGTATGTTTGTTTTTCTCTGTGTGTGGTTGTGTGTGTGTGTGTGTGTGTGTGTGTGTGTGTGTGTGTCTGTGTTTCTTTGTGTGCCTGTGTGTGTACATCTCTATATGTATGTGGATATATATATATAGACATATATATGTACTAACGTCACAGGTACCATGTGATATATATATATGTGTGTGTGTGTGTGTGTAAGTGTTTCGGTGCACTGAAGAAGATTTCTTGAGCATAGGTTAATTTAGATCTAACAAGCGATTTACAAAGATGAACAAGTGTTGATGAATCTTGACCCCAGTGCACAGACACAAGGAAATCACTAAAATCACTTTAGTGAATAGACATTAAATCAAAGACCACCACCACACACACACACACACACACACATACATACACACATACACACACGCACACACACACATACACACACACACGCACACACACACACACACACACACACACACACACACACACACACACACGCGCGCGCGCGCGCGCACACACACACACACACACAACACACACACACACACATACACACAACCACACACAGAAAAACAAATATACACACACACGCACACACACAAACACAAACACATACACACATCCATATACATATAGAGATGTACACACACAGGCATACACAGAAACACACAGACACACACACACACACACACACACACACACACACACACACACACACACACACACACACACACACACACACATATATATATATATATATCACATGGTACCTGTGACGTTAGTACATATATATGTCTATATATATATATCCACATACATATAGAGATGTACACACACAGGCACACAAAGAAACACAGACACAACAGACACACAGACACACACACACACACATACACACACACACAAACACACGCACGCACACACACATACACCCTGTCTCCGGTCGATATGTGTGTGTGTGTGTGTGTGTGTGTGTGTGTGTGTATGTGTGTGTGTGACAACAACAACAAAATACGCATGGACAAGATTTTCTCAGCTCTTTCCAAAAAAATGCTTCTTTACCAGATCGTGATCAAAACAGTGCATCATTGAAGGACTGCAAACAAGCCCAAAAGTGGAAGGTAAATCTCCAAGATCAAGGTTACATGGACCATCAAAATGCCCACTTCTTCTCCTCCTCGTTCTTACGCAGGCTAGTGCTCCTGCAAACACCCACTTTCCAAGCATATAAATTCACACAAACTTGACTTTTCTGGCAAAGACAGCGGATTTTACCATGTATGACAGTTCTTTATCTTGCCTTATAAACAGTCATACTCCGTGTTCAGGGAGCTAAGAAGAGGCTTTGGAAGAAATGCAAATGAAATGATCTGAAAGGCGGAAATGGAAATGATTCTTGCCATGCATCAAGAACTTTTTTTCTTGTCCCATTTTCTACGCCACTTTAATGGCCACAGAAGTCGAAACAGTTTTTATTATGATCATGATGTCGATGTGGATGATAATCATGATACTATGGAGTTCCATTTAGGATTGATACTGTGTGACAGGGTTGTAGTCTAAGCTTACTATCATAACATATCCTGGCGTCAACCAGACCCGAGAGATACAGACACCTGCGGTGTTGGTCAGAAGATTTGAGCAACACC
>JAPXFY010005065.1:5000-15000 GCA_030674185.1 Monoplex corrugatus | reverse complement strand
TTCAGTTTTTGCTAGTTTGTGGATAGGGTACGGGAGTCAAAGCATTAATTATTGTTTAATAATTTCGGTCACATTGCTGTATCTAAATTCCTGTTACTGAAGTTTACGCGTAATACAAAAAACTCAATTTCAAACGTGTCATCAAATTTCAAATGCACTAAACTAAATTCAAGCGTTGTTGTTGTGTCCAATCGTATTACTAAAATCAATTGTGATCACAGGGGTAAGATAAATGTAGGATACATTTTATCTTACTTCTATTATCAAATTTCAAAATGCACTTAACTAAATTCAAGCGTTGTTCTGTTTATAACTAAAATCAAGTATGTTTCTACATTTATTCCTACTCCTGCTATCAAATTTCAAAATCCACTTAACTAAATTCAAGCGGTGTTCTGTTTACTGTATAACTAAAATCAAGTATGTTGATACTCCTGTTATCAAATGTCAAAATGCACTTAACTAAATTCAAGCGTTGTTCTGTTTATAACTAAAATCAAGTATGTTTCTACATTTATCCTACTCCTGCTATCAAATTTCAAAATCCACTTAACTAAATTCAAGCGGTGTTCTGTTTACTCGTATAACTAAATCAAGTATGTTGATACTCCTGTTATCAAATGTCAAAATGCACTTAACTAAATTCAAGCGTTGTTCTGTTTACTCGTATAACTAAAATCAAGTATGTTTCTACATTGATCCTACTTCTATTATCAAATTTCAGAATGCACTTAACTAAATTCAAGCGTTGTTGTTTACTCGTATTACTAAAATCAAGTATGTTTCTACATTTATCCTACTCCTGTTATCAAATTTCAAAATGCACTTAACTAAATTCAGGCGTTGTTCTGTTTACTCGTATAACTAAAATCAAGTATGTTTCTACATTTATCCTACTCCTGTTATCAAATTTCAAAATGCACTTAACTAAATTCAGGCGTTGTTGTGTTTACTCGTATAACTAAATTCAATTATGTTTCTACATTTATCCTACTCCTGTTATCAAATTTCAAATGCACTTAACTAAATTCAGGCGTTGTTCTGTTTACTCGTATAACTAAAATCAAGTATGTTTCTACAGTTATCCTACTTCTATTACCAAATTTCAAAATGCACTTAACTAAACTCAGGCGTTGTTCTGTTTACTCGTATAACTAAAATCAAGTATGCTGATACTCCTGTTATCAAATGTCAAAATGCACTTAACTAAATTCAAGCGTTGTTATGTTTACTCGTATAACTAAAATCAAGTATGTTTCTACATTTATCCTACTCCTGTTATCAAATTTCAAAATGCACTTAACTAAATTTAAGCGTTGTTGTGTTCAACCGTATTACTAAAACCTGGTTGATAGACAGCTGAGCATTTGTGCATTGATTGGGTGGTGGTAGTGTTTTTCTGTCGTGTGAGACGAGTTCATACAGAATAGCTAGTTGTGTTGTGATTCAGACCTTTAATCATTTATTTATTTACTTTATATATGTGTTCCTTTTTTTGAAGGTAAGACACACAGATGCACATGTCATTTACATGTAACCAAGATTACTCCAGTGGTAGGCTGATACACTACCAGTATAAAATACAGACTAGGTAAAACATAGTCTAGGTAGGGCCTCAGGACCTGGCCAGCTCATGGGTTTACGTGCCAGACTAAGGCGTATGACTTGATCACCATACACATGGAACTGTCCCAGATTCTTTCAAGTCTGCTATTGTTCACCCTCTCCTCAAGAAACACAATTTAGATCCAAATGAACTGAAAAATTATCGGCCTATCTCTAATCTCTCTTTCTTGTCAAAACTCCTTGAAAAAGTCGTCCTCAACCAGCTGAACTCTCACCTGTCTGCCAACAATCTCCTCAATCCTTTCCAGTCAGCCTACCGCCAGTGCCATAGCACTGAAACTGCCCTACTACACATTCTCAACAATCTCCTCCTTGCAACTGATACTGGCAAAGTCTCTCTCCTCACACTCCTTGATCTGTCTGCAGCCTTTGATACCATTGATCATGGTATTCTCCTTTCTAGACTTCATCATACTTTTGGCATCTCTGACATTGCTCTGTCTTGGTTCACTTCATACCTATCCAACAGAAAACAAACCGTTCTCATCAATGGCACTTACTCTCAACCTGCATACCTGACCTGTGGTGTTCCACAAGGATCTGTCCTTGGCCCTGTTCTTTTCACTCTTTACACCTCCCCCCTGTCCACCATCATCAACTCCCATTCTATAAAACACCACTTCTATGCTGATGACACCCAACTTCAAGACAGTGACTCACCTGATAATATACAGCGCCTGTTGACTCGCACCACTGAGTGTTACTCGGACATTAAGAACTGGATGACACACAATAGACTTCAGCTTAATGACGACAAAACAGAAGCTATCCTCATTGGCACCCGTCAGAAACTTTCTCAGCTGCCTCCTCTTTCTCTCCCATTATGTAACACATCAGTCCCAATTTCTGATTCAGCTAAAAACCTTGGTGTCTGCATTGACTCTACCCTCTCCATGAACAACTTTGTTTCTCAAACTGCCAGATCCTGCTACTATCATCTCCATCGTATAAGGCTGATCAGGAAGTATCTCTCTGTCGAAACAACTGCAAAACTCGTTCTCTCCTTCATAATGTCTCGCATTGACTATTGCAATTCACTCCTGTCTGGTCTTCCTGCCTCCACCATTCACATCCTACAGCGCATTCAAAACAATGCTGCACGCCTTGTACTCAAAAAGAAAAAAGCTGACCACATATCTCCTCTCCTGGCACAACTTCACTGGCTCCCTGTATCAAAGCGCATACAGTACAAACTAGACACCATGTGCTACAAAAGCCTCAATAACGCAGCCCCCGATTACCTGTCAAGCCTACTTGAGATCTATGTTCCCTCACGTACCCTCCGCTCTGCCTCTGATCCTCTGACTTTTCGCTTTCCACGCACTAAGCTCAATACCTATGGTCCACGAGCCTTCTCTGTTTCTGGTCCACTCTCCTGGAACAAACTTCCTCTCTCAGTCCGTCAGCAACCTACTTTTGTCTCCTTCAAGTCCGCTCTCAAAACTCACCTTTTCTCCTCCGCATAAAATCCTAACCTCACTCAACCCCCCCCCCCCCCCCTCTGCAGCCTGTCTCCGCTCGGAGGGAATCACATGGTTATAATATATAATTGTATATGCTATGCTCTCTATAATTTTCCATTGCTTTTATTCTTGCTTTTATTGCTTTTATTCTTTCTCCCATTTATAGCCATGCGTGTGTGTGTGTGTGTGTGTGTGTGTGTGTGTGTGTGTGCGCGTGCGTGCGTGTGTGTGCGTGCGTGCGTGCGTGCGTGCTTGCGTGTGTGTCTGCTTCAGCGCTTAGATTTGATTTTATCAAGATTTTGCGCTATATAAATATTGTAATTATTATGTAATTATGTAATTACATGGCACCTGTGACGTTAGTGTATATGGAATTTGTTCCGAGCGCGGAGACGTCATCTACTGAAACTGAAACTGAAACTGAAACTACTACAATCAGTTATGTTGCTAATTTATCCCACTCCTGTGACTACATTCAGTCATATTATTAGTAATATTACACATAATGTGCCACTACATAACTGATAGTGTTGACTTCACTGTGTCATAAATCACAACGGACTCACAAAATTCATTATTATAACTAAATTTAGCAAAATGTGAATAAACGTGTACCTGTAAAAATCAATATCAAATACATGAAATGTTAATGTACTTGAGCCGCTAAAGTATCATCTATACTTGTTTTCAGCCGTGTTCTAAGACTCCCTACCGTGTGTTACTAAATTTAGTCGTGTTCTGATTTCACACACATGACTAAACTTAGTGATGTTGCAGTTTAATCGTAATGTTCCACTGTGTGCTAAAACTGAATGTCTTCGTGTTACTGAATTTACAGATGCTACTGAATTTACTGATGTCACTGAATTTACAAATGTTACTGAATTTACGGATATTACTGAATTTACTTATGTAATTGAATTTACAAATGTAACTGAATTCATTATTGTTACTGCATTTACTATTGTTATTGAATTTACGAATGTTACTGAATTTACTAATGTTACTCAATTTACTAATGTAACTGAATTTACTAATGTTACTAGCTACTGAATTAACTAATGTTACTGAATTTACTATTGTTACTGAATTTACTAATGTTACTGAATTTACAAATGTAACTGAATTTACTAATGTTACTGAATTTAGAATGTTACTGAATTGACTAATGTTACTGAATTTACGAATGTAAATGAATTTACGAATATTACTGAATGTACTAATGTTACTGAATTTACTAATGTTACTAGCTACTGAATTTACGAATGTAACTGAATTTACAAATGTCTTGAATCTACGTATGTTACTGAATTTACTAACGTTACTGAATTTGCTCTGAATTCACCCGTGTTACTGTTACAATCTTGTAACAAACACAAACAAGATAACATTAATGCTGAACGTAGCAGTTTTGTCTGTCATGCGTTTACTCCCCCTGAAAATAAAAGAGAAGATAACTCTGACACTGGGATATGAAGACATGGGATCATTTTGCGATTTTCATGATTGGCTTTCACAAAATATTATTGAAGAAAAACAAATCCAACAAAAAGGACAGCCGTCATATGAAGACAAGTTATGTTATCAGTAGTTTGATAGAGAAAGGAGAAAATCGAAGCAAAAACACGCTACGTATAATAATCTGCTACTGACTTGAAACAGAAGAAAAAGCATTGTCATTCGATTGATCAAATCATTTGTTGTGATTCTTATTGCCGTATCATACGCATCAGTTTAAACAAAAGCAGAGCCAGCAAGGAGAACTGTATCAGAAGACTGTCATAAGCATGGATCGCGAACACACACACGCGCACGCACACACACACACACACGCACACACACACCCACACGCACACACACACCCACACACACACACACACACGCATATTCTACGCCTTCGTTCTTAATCAATAATAACGCACGGTAAAGCTACCTTTAAGGACAAAAAGCGAAACGTTCATAATAGTCAATAATTGTCTTAAAATAAAATCTCACATAGAATCAAGCAAAGATACACAGCCTCACAAAACGGATTTCAATAAAACTAACTCGATAATCCGACGTTCTCACCTTCTCAAAAAAAAAAAAAAAAAAAAAAAAAAAATACAATTTAGACAAAATCATGGCTTTCAGCTGAAGGTTTAGAATTCTGTGGCAGTGTCCAAAAAAAAAAAGTAACAATGGTAGACAAATATAATCCGGTGTCCCCTTGCCCGCAAAAAAAAGGGGAGAGGTTTAAAACTGAAATAGCGAAGACATTTGCTCAAACACATGAAGGACTGGGGGAAAAAAATCAGGAACAAAATCAGAAAAGTCATGATCACGTGTGTAATTCGTCCTCTCTGTCACAGTCAGATTCGGCCTGGTACCCCCCCTCCCCCCCCCCCTCCAGAGTAAGCCGGGCCTTAGTGTGCAAGCGTGGAACTGTTGTCGTAAAATGAAAATCAAAACAATACCAACAACAATACTAAAACAAATTAAAATACTACCAAACGTAATGATCATAACGATGAGGGATTAAAACACCAAAAAAAAAAAAAAAAAAAATGAAGAGGTCAGAGGCAGAATCTGGCTTTCAGGATCCAAAGTAGCGTGCAGTTCGACCGACTACAGCACAGAGACAGTTCAACTCACGATTTGTGGTGCAGCACGAGAATAATGTTCAGTTCCGTATGGACCAACACCCTGTATAGAGAAGTTCTGCGTCTAACATAACTTGAGAGGCTCAATACCTGTACAAAAAAAAAGTAGGACTTGTAAAGCCAACAACTTGTAAATGTTGCGTCTAACGTCATGTTAGACCACGCAGTTTTTCTTTCTGCCCACTGTCTTTTGTTCGCGAAGGAACAAGACAACGTGAAGACGATCAGCACAGTACACATCATCTGACCAATATCATATTCTGTTCATCTCTCTCTCTCCTGGTAAATCCACCAAGATTCTGTTATCATGACTTTGTGCTTTTCCCTTTAACCACACACACATACACAAAATGTCCCTCTAATTAAACACAAAATGCCGGGTGCTCAAAGAAATTGCTGTCAGTTGCCAGTTAGACACTGGAATTCGTTTGTCTGTTGCGTCTGTCTTTCTGTTAGGAGTCCGTGCTCATTCGTGTACGTCTGATTTGCTATGTAATATATATATATATATATATATATATATATATATATATATAATATATATATATATATATATATAATATATATATGTATATAAATATATATATATATATGTATATATATGTATATATATATATATATACATATGTATGTATGTATGTATGTATACGTGTGTGTATGAAATGGGTTGTGAGTTTGTCAGCTGAGAGAATAAACACTCGTTTGAGAACCGTTAGCCTGCTACCGTCCTTGTCGGTCATATTTTGCAGTGCGGATGAAACTAGTGTGAATTAGCAAGCAGGTAGACAGCATCTTGCAAACTCATCGATATCCATGGTGAGTCCACGCTCAATGATGCTCCGATGTGTCGTGCAGATGCATTCAGTTGTTTTTAACAGACGGCAGTTTTGACAACCACAATCTGCTCGTGCACATGGCAGTTACTCATATCCCGAGAAGTTGTGTAGTAGATAGAATGAATTTTATTTTATCAGTTGGGTAGATGGCAAAATTTGAGGACAAACCATCTCGTAGTCCGTGTTGAATTCATGCTCGTTGAGAAAACTGTGTGGATGCGATGAGTATCGATAGACGTTAGTCTGGCTTGGTTACGTCCTGATGAACCGTGTCACACAAAAATCTTGTAGTGTATCATGAAATATACGCTCATTCCTAACCCCCGAGTCTTGTGTAGAAGAAGCAGCGGCTCTCAGTGAGGACGAGCCGCCACTTATCTGCTGTACATAAAGTGTGTCGTGAGCACGCGCTCGTCCATGAGCCAGGGTGTAGTGTTAGTGTAGGTTTAATGACTGCCAACTGACAAAACACATCAAGCAAGGACCGTCCTGTGTCGGCCGTCAGTTCATGAGGTCTTGCTGTCCGTCAACACTCAGTCAGCAACTAGTGCCACGGGCTGGGTGATGGTCAGTTGATGGAGGCGATGGTGGAGGAGAAGAGTTCTGTGATGGAACTGGAACTCTGGTCACCCCCGGAATCCATGGCGTTGGACTGCAGGTCGGACAGGGAGGGGGTGGAGCTGATGTCGGACAGGGCGGGTGATCGAGTGTTGGACATATCGGTCATGGACCCGCTGCCGTCTTTCTGACCCTCTTTCGTGTCGCCCCCGGAGGGTGAGGTGGTAGCGCCGGATCCCGGTTTGTCTGACTCCTGCTGCTGCTTCAGGAGGTTCCGCCGGTACTTGGCTCGTGCGTTCTGGAACCAGACCTGCAACAGACACACAAGTTCTGACGTCATTTCTGGTCTCCCTTTAATTAATGCGTCCACTCGGGATCCAAACCAGTGCACAAGGTTTGTGCACGTTAAATGACATTTGATCATGATGGGAACATTGATCATTCTTACTGATTCAGGAAACCTGGATTCAATCCATTGCTGTGTATCGGACCACCTTGTTATAACTGTTCCTACCTCCTGCTTTGACTTCGGACTACCCAGAGTTGGAGGAGGGAGGGAGGGGGGGGGGGAGAGGGATCTATGGACCAATAATAACATAAAGACAACTAATTCTAAGCTATGTAGTCAGTCAAATCTCATCCGCTTCACGGATGCGTCATTGAGGGTGTTGCTCAAACCTTTTGACCAGCATCGCAAGTGTCTGTATCTCTCGGGCCTGGTTGACGCCAGGATATGTTATGATAGTGAGCGTAGAGTACAGCCCTGTCTCAATCTTAGATGGAACTCCATAGCATCATGATTATCATCGTCATCAACATCATCATCATCGCATTGCAAAAACCGTTCCAGCTTCAGTGGCCATTAACGTGGTGTAGAAAATGAGGAAATAAAAAAGTGAGCACAAAGGTAACCTCCCTGAGTGCGATGATCCTATAAAATAAAAATTCCAAAAAAATCTAAGCCATGTGGGCTTCAAAGATTAATTCATAACGGGTCACCCCCAGACAAGTGACCAGAGAGAGTTCACTGGTCGGGGACTCCAACAACAATAACGGACCCCACAATGTTAATCCACATTAAATCTTCACCTTTCGTCCACTTCACACTCACAGGAATCTCGAGTCTGCTCTCTCTCTCTCTCTCTCTCTCTCTCTCTCTCTCTCTCTCTCTCTCTCTCTCTCTCGCCATTTCTCCTCCCCAGTAGCATAATAATCCCCACCCCCACCCCCCACTCCCAATTTCCCTACCGCTCCATTTAGTTCCGTAGTGTCCACTCCAAATTTCTCTCTCGTTTCATAAGGTCCGACAGACCTTTAGCCTCTTTTGATAATGTCCACTCTAAATTCTAACAACCCTCACCCCCACCCCCACCCCCACCCCACTTTCTCCTAGCTTGGTGTTTGTTGTGTGGCGGAGGACTTCCATACACACTCCTTTTTCTTTAAAAAAAATTTTTTTTAGGATCATTGCGCTCAGGGAGGTTACCTTAGTGCTCACCTTTTTTTTATCGTCCCATTTTCTACACCACTTTAAGAATGTTGCTATAAGAATGTTGCTATAAGAATGTTGCTATAAGAATGTTGCTATAAGAATGTTGCGATAAGAATGTTGCTATAAGAATGTTGCTATAAGAATGTTGCTATAAGAATGTTGCTATAAGAGGCTCAAACAGTTTTTTATTATACGATGATGATGATGTCGATGTGGTTGATAATCATGATGCTATGGAGTTCCATCAAGGATTGAGACTGCGTGACAGGGTTTACTCTGCGCTTACTATCGTAAGACATTCTGGCGTCAACCAGGCCCGAGATATTCAGACACCTGCGGTGTTGGTCAGAAGATTTGGGCAACACCTTCAATGACGCATCCGTGAAGTGGATGAGACTGGACTGTGTGGTTCCAGTCTTCCCAATGAGCCCATAAGCACGCCCAACTCTGGGTAGGAGCCGGTTAGAGCCGAAAAATCCCACAATGATTTTTTGAAGGTACTTGATGGGGATTCGAATCCACAATCTTCCAGTCGGTAGGACGTCCGTTGCGTTAACTACTATTCCACGGCGGCTGGTTCATACCCCCTTTCTTATTTTTTATAAGGCATATATCCCCATCCCTTCCTTATCTCCACCCCGTTTAGACTCTAAGACTATCCCTTTTCCTTAACCCTCTCACCTTCCCTAGCCCCCCCCCCACAAGCCCCCCCCCCCCCTGTGCCCCCCATTGTACCCCCATCTCCAATAGCAGGACACCCACAGACTGGTTCGGGCCACAATAGGTGTCAAGCGAACAACCTCGCCTGCCACGGTCCTGGAACGAGTAGGGAGGCAAATATTTGAGACACTCTTCACGGCTTCTGTTCCTTCGCGCTGGACGGGACACGGGTTTTTTTTTTCTATTTTATTTCTGGGTGGTGGGTGTATGGGACGAGGGGGGGGGGAGGACAGGGGATATGAAGGGTGGGAGAGGACCGTTGGGAAGGGAGAACGGACACGCTGGAACTACGGGTCAATCAGAGACATCTCGCCGTGTCTAAGGTCCTGCTGGTGTCCGGGTGAAGGAGAGAGAGAGAGAGAGAGAGAGAGAGAGAGAGAGAGAGAGAGAGAGAGAGAGAGCGTGGGGACACTGGTCACTTTGCTGTGTATGAGGTCTCCATGTGGTCCACCGTTCCCTATTGATCGACCAGCGACATTTTAACGGGGTGGGGTGTGTGTGTGTGTGTGTGTGTGTGTGTGTGTGTGTGTGTGTGTGTGTGTGTGTGTGTGTGTGGGTGGGTGGGTGGGTGTTTGTATGGTAACTGAATACCTTGGGAATCTGGACTGAGAGAGTTTAAATGTGTAACTGTGCGCCGGCATTAGAATCTGGACCACTCATTCT
>JAPXFY010005064.1:5000-16013 GCA_030674185.1 Monoplex corrugatus | reverse complement strand
ACATTACTACTGTTGGATTTTGTTCAACCCTTTCTTTGATGTCTCATCATCATCATCAGGTGCCCTGGTGCTTGGCGTTGGCGATCATGGACTTCCATATGTCTCTATCTCTCGTTGCCCCTAGCATCTCCCCTATCCCCTCGTCCCCAGCCACTCTGCAAGTCCGTCCAGCATTTTCTCCCTGGGTCTACCCGGTGCTCTCTTTCCCTGCAGCTTTCCCATTGTGACCAGGTGCTCCAAATCCCCCTTCCTCATAAAATGGCCTATAAATGTTGCCTGTCTTTTCCTAATCTTCCTTCTGAGTGATCTACTTGTGTCTGCCTCCATCAAAACTGTCTCATTTGTTTTCTTTGCTGTCCATGGAACTCTCAACATTCTTCTTAGAAACCACATCTCGGCTGCCTCAATCTTGTTCTGGCTTTGCTTGTTGAGTGTCCACGCCTCACATCCGTACAACAGTATTGGTTCTATATAACATTCTCTTCCTGATGTTAATTGATAGGCATTTGTTGGTAAGAATGCTTGTCATCTTCTTGAATGCTGTTTTGGCTTGGCCGATTCTGCCGGCTGTTTCTGATGTGCATCTGCCGTCTGATGAAATTATCGTTCCCAGATATTTGATTTTATCAACCTGGAAGTGAAATATGCGGAAGCAATTTTAGGTCATTTAGGCCGTTTACATATATATGTTTTAGTATCCATAGCTATGTTTAAATTTGTATTAGTTTTTTTTTTAATCCAATGTGTGATAAATTGAACGGAGCGGTCACCGCCGGGGGCGGGGGGGGGGGGGTGGAGGGTTGCATCTCCTTAGATTATGTGCGTGAATGCTTTTATATGTGTGCTTAATTTTGTTTTCCTGTTGAAGTATTGTGTATGGTTTGAAACGCTTATAGCTGTGATATGGCTCTAAGCAGTCGGCTAGGCTTTAACCCTCCCCCCTTCCCCCGCAAAAAAAGAAACATGTAATAAAATAAAGCAGAAGCAATTTTAGTTCATTATCTTGTAGTTCATTTAGACAATTCTTTATATTCTATGTAGGTGGGTATTTACCACATTTGTGTTCAGGTTTGCTTTTCACTCCCTGGTCATAAATTGGACAGAATGATCAACACAGTGCCATATATACGAAGTCATGATGATCAGTAAAAAACATGAAATCCCCTCATGCAAAATAACAGCAAATGGCACAACCTTGACACAGGTTAATAAGTTCAAATACATGGGAACGGTCATTTCATCAGACGGCAGATGCACATTGGAGATAGCTGGCAGAATCAGCCAAGCCAAAACAGCATTCAAGAAGATGACAAGCATTCTTACCAACAAATGCCTATCAATTAACATCAGAAAGAGAGTCCTTGAATGTTATATAGAACCAATACTGTTGTACAGATGCGAGGCGTAGACTGTCAACAAGCAAAGAAAACAAACGAGACAGTCTTGATGGAGGCAGACACAAAAAGATCACTCATAAGGAAGATTAGGAAAAGACAGGCAACATTTATAAGCCATTTCATGAGGAAGGGGGATTTGGAGCACCTGGTCACAATGGGAAAGCTGGAAGGAAAGAGAGCACCAGGTAGACACAGGAGAGAATGCTGGATGGACTTGCAGAGTGGCTGGGGATGAGGAGGGTGTGGGAGATGCTAGGGGCAACGAGAGATAGAGATGGATGGAAGTCCATGGTCGCCAACGCCATGCGGCAGGGCACCTGATGATGATATTGATGAGTACCATATCCTTAGATTATGTGTGCGATGCTTTGGTAGGTGTACTTCATTTTCTTTTCCATGTTTTTTTTCCCCCAGTATTAACGAGGTGTGTGTTTAGAGATGGTTATGGCCTTGATAAAGGCTCTGCACAGTCGGCTGGGCTTTAAATAATAATAATAATAATGATGATGACAATAACAATGATAATCATAATAATGTGATGATAATGATGATAACGATGATGTTTATGACGACGACGACGACGATGATGATGATGATAATGCTGATAATGAGAAACCTTTATTTTAACATTTTTCCATTGAGCCTCAGTTTCTACCCATCAGGATGTTTTTTTCATCTTTTTTTTATTATTCATTTTAACAATGAATAGGCATCAACAAACCATATAGTAATAAGAAATAATTTCAATTCATACACATAAAAGGAACGTTTTAAACATCTGACAACATACAACGTACAGAAGACAAAAAAACATATTTCATACATGGGATATTTCAAAGTGAACATCAAGATTTCAAACATGTCACGAAAATGAATTTGTCCTCTGTTAAGAAAGCAGTGGTTTATAGTTATTCCATAGAGCATTAAAAACAACGGACAAATGAAAGTCCACTCTGGCATTACATTGTTCAATTCTGAATCTTATTTATTAGTCTTTGAAAAGTGCGTGTATTCGGAATACATTTGTCAATCTTATCAGTTTTTGTTTTCTGTTTTTTGTTTTCGTTTTTTCTTTTTTTCTTTTTTGTTTTGTTTGTTTGTTTGTTTTTATGTACAGAATGATATTTTTCATATTGGAAGTTCAAAAATGAACACTAAGATCTAACGCATGTCGTCATTTCTCGAATGAATCAATTTCAAAAACTACATTCCTTTGCTTGACGATAATCAATCATCATCGAACAATGTGGCAACAGAAATTATTCAATTTATACAATAGGACAATAATTGTTCACATAAAAACAAAATAATAAAAAAAACCTATAGATTACAAAACATATAAGACAATATTCTAATCAATGATGGTTTCAAAATGTACATCAATATTCAAGAAACATGTCGTGAAGAAAATCTGTTTTGTACACAGAGAACATTGGTCTATAGTTGTTCCACTGAGCATTAAAAATGGACAAGTGAAAGTTTATTTTGGCATTATATTGTTCAATCTTGAATCTCTGGTTTAGCAGTTTTTGGAAAGTATGTATATTTGGAACACACTTGTCTTCTTTGCATTTATGTATAAATGATTTTCAAGCATTATCATAAGATCAAATACTCTATCTATTTTTATATTTTTGATCAACACCAAACAACATCAGATTTCGTGTGATTTTGATGTTTAAAGTATTTTTGCATTTTGCGTTAATTATTTAATCTGATAAATTCCAGAAATTACGGACACAGTAACAGTTCCACAGAAAATGTTCAATAGAGTCTCTTGCATTATTGCACCATATACAATTTGTCGTAGTTGCTATACCCATTGTGTTTAATATTACATTGGTAACCTTGTTGTTGGTAGAGAAGCTTGCGTGCAACTATGATCCATTGAGCTAAGCTGTCGGGAGTCTAGTACTCCTGGTAGGGTCTCCCATGGCGGAAGGGTCACTGGTGAGTTGGCAGACTAATATCATCCGTTTCCTCTGCCTTGTGGATAGCTGATGGATCAGTAAAGGCTAAGGGAAACAACCCCTACCGAAAATGCGGCGCGGAGCCCCGTTAGGCGGTTTCTTGTTCAAACTCTGTCAAGTCTCCGGCAAAATCCTGCACCCAGAATCATCTCCAGCCGTCTTGACCATGTCTTGCCACTGGATCCAGGTGATCCTGGATGAGAGAGTGTGGATGATGCTGCGCAAGTTATCTACACTTTAATCAAAATCTCAGCGCATGTCATGGCTTCATACTCACAGTTGAAAGTTTCAACCGTAAAGCCCTGTGGCGATGGGGGCGTGACGACGTAGTAGGTGAGGATACATTGTAACCTTTAGGCAGTCATTCAAGGTTCTTAACTAGACTGGACTTGATCGCAAAGCCTACTCCAGCTTCATGGCGTTCTTCTTGTTTATGTCCACTCCAGAAGAATGTATCAACTGCTTGTGACAACTTCGGTCTTACAATAAGCACCAAGAAAACCGAAGTCATGTATCAGCCTCCTCCAGGTGTTCCATATACTGAACCAAATATCGAGGTCAAGGGCACAAAACTACATGCAGTCGACAACTTCACATATCTCGGCAGTACCCTATCACGTTGTGTGCATATCGACGACGAAGTCAACAAACGCATAGCTAAGGCCAGCACTGCATTTGGGAGGCTGTGACCTACTGTATTGGACAGAAGAGGTATCTCGGCCACAACTAAACTCAAAGTGTACAAAGCGGTGGTCCTCACCACTCTCCTCTACGGCAGTGAGACCTGGACTGTTTACAGTAGACACGCAAGGAAATGGAATCATTTTCACACCAAAAGCCTCAGAAAGATTCTTAATATCCGATGGCAAGAGAAGATCCCTGATACGGAAGTACTAGAGAGAGCCAATCTCCCCTCCATCCACACTTTACTTCAAAAGAGTCAAGTTCGCTGGGCTGGCCATGTGTACCGGATGTCTGACACCAGAATTCTGAAGCAACTCCTGTACGGGGAACTAGCGTCTGGAAGGAGAATAGTTGGAGGCCAGAGAAAACGGTTTAAAGACAGTTTGAAGGCATCGCTAAAGTCCCTCAACAAAGACTGGGAGAATTGGGAAAACCTTGCCCTCGACCGTACAGTCTGGCGTAGAAGAATCAAAACCGGATGTACCACTTCAGAAGTGTCTCGTATCCAATCTGCACAAGAAAAACGAGCTGCACGGAAAGCTAGGGCTGCAAACCCTTCAACCACAGTAACCGACCACAGATGTCCAACCTGTGGACGTTACTTCCGTGCCCGGATCGGATTGATCAGTCATCTCCGGACACACTGACTCAAAGCAACTTCATGAAGCCATGGTCATTGTCGACGACGACAGACGAACACCAATATTACATTGGTGGCAATAATCCGATAAACTATTTTTATTTGCAACCATTTTAATTTGACATCATTTAATTTATGAATTTTTAGAAATACTTTTTTCCCATGAAATGTTAATATTAGCTTCTCTGACCACCTTGAACAACAATTTGGTTCGCTATCATCCAATTCATTTTTTTCATAGTAAAGTCTAGCTCCCTTTTGTACACTAATTATTAGCTATATTACATTTGGAGCATTCAAAATACTATTTGTGTTGTTGTTCATTTCAATTCTGATTGTTCTTAAATATATTTTGATTGAAGATATCCATCCATTATAAGTGACATAATTGATACGGCAATCAGCGTTGTTTTCAAATTCTTCATAGGTAAAAAAACCCAGCCATTTTCTTTAAGAAAATGTTTTTTGATGCAGTATATTCCTTTCTCTATTAGTTTATTATTCTTGGTTATTTTGATATCCACCTTTATTTTTTCGTTGTAAAAGACAGGTTCAGCTAACAGTTCACTTGAATTCTTAGGTGTTATATGATTACAAAATGTCATGTAGGCCTTAAATGTTTCAGCCCAGAACATATTATTATTCATGAAATTGAAACAACCGCTGGTCCGTAGCCTTCAATGTTGTCAAGGAACGGGTATATTTCAGCTGCTAGACTTTCTATATATGATTTGAAGTTTTAAATTTTTTTACCCATGGAAGTTTGAGAGCATATACATACGTTCTTAAATCCGGTATATTCAGTCCTCTTTGCTTTATATTCTTAGTGGCAGTCTTTCTGCTGATTTTGTCTCGTTTTCCATTCCATACAAACTGAAAACATAACTTGCGTTGTTGTTGTATAAAATGATCTGGATGACCAGGCAATAATATCCATAGATGTATAAGTTTAGACAATACATGAGATTTTAGAACTGCGACTTTACCAATCAGGGTAACGGTTCTTTGTGACCAAATTTTGAATAACATTTTCGCTTCTGAAAATTTGTCTTTATAATTCATTATTTCGCAGTTTCTTAGATCTTGAGTGAACCAAATGCCTAGTATTTTAACTTAGGAGGATTCCATATCATTTTGTAAGTGGGAACACTATATCATTTGTGATTTTCTCTCACTACTAAGCCGAATTACTTGCGTTTTTTCGCTGTTCATAAACAGACCTGAAACAGTGCCGTACGTATCAAGTATGCGAATAGATCTTTCAAAAGAGGTTTTATCTCCTACATTTATTAATAGGGTGTCATCAGCAAACTGGGAAATTTTGTGTTTTACATCATTAACATATATTCCTTTTTTGAGTCTTCCTCCCTGATCATTATGGCTAGAATCTCTGCACAAAGAATAAAAAGATAAGGTGAGATTGGATCTCCTTGTCTACATCCTCGTTCTACTCTAAACCATTCTGTGGTCTGACCGTTTATAATAGCAGTTGATTTTGTGTTTTTATTGAAAGTTTCAATCCATCGGCAATCGCCACTTCCAAATCCATAGGCTCTCAAAACCTTGTGCATGAAACTCCAATCAAGTGAATCAAAAGCTTTTTCGAAATCAATACAAAGTGACAAACCTGACATGTTATTTACATTTAAATAATTTATCAAATCACATATTAATGATATATTATCGCCTATATATCTGTTTGCCATAAAATCTGTCTGATCTTCATTAATAAGCATTGGTAAAACCTTTTTAATTCTGTTCGAGATGCATGCCGAGCCCATTTTATACACAACGTTAAGGAGAGAAATAGGACGCCAATTTTTTATGAATTCTTTCGGTTTATCACCTTTTGGGATGCAAGTGATCAATCCTTCTTTCTGCGTTGAGGACAGTTATCCATCTCTACAGGTCTCATTCAATGATCTCACAACAAACGGTCCGATATTTTTCCAGAAGAATTTGAAAAATTCTGCGCTAAATCCGTCTGTACCCGGCTTTTCCCATTTTCCATGTTTTTAAATGCTATGCTTGCTTCATTTATAGTTATTTCATCCTCCAACAATCGTTTCTCTTCATTTGATAATTTGGGTATCTTTTAGATAAGGTTTTCTATTTCATAATCTGCATTGAGCCTTTTCTTATATAGATTTTTATAAAAGCATTTAACTTCATGAAGTATGTCTTGTTGGATTTCTAAAATAGCACCATCTTGTCTCACTAATTTTGTCACCTGTTTACTCACATAATTTCTTTTTTCGAGATGGCAAAAATATTTAGAATTATTTTCCCTGTCGGCAATTCATCTTGCCTTCGATCTCAGTAATACTCCCTCCATTCTTTTGTCCCGAATCATCTGAAGTTCCTGATTCCTTTCTCGAAGTTCTTTTATTTCCTTTTCTGTTTTGTTTTCAACCCTTTCAAAGGTTTCTATATCCTGTACAAGTCTATTTTCCTTCTCTTTCATTTTCTTATTTTTCATTGTGGCGTACGCTATGGTTTTTGACCGTACCTTCATGTCAGATTTTGCCATTTCAGTTAAATTCGATTTATCATAAAGTTCAGCTGCATACTCGTTTATCACATTTGAAATCTGTTCATTTATATCTTTCACATATTGCTCATCCTTTAGAAGAGATGTATTGAATTTCCAAAAACCTCTCGTCTTTTCGGATTTGTGGAATAGTAAGCGAAGTGTTACCATTGAATGATCTGAACGGTAGCCTGAAAGAATATCCGTACTTTCATAATACCAATACAGATTATCAGACATTAGAAAATAGTCGAGTCGGCTTTGTTTATGTGGTGTCGGTTTTCTCCACGTATACCGCCTACATTCAGGATTGTTCTCTCTCCAGATATCTGTCAGATTAAGTTCTCTTGTCATGTTCTCGAGTGCTTCTTTGGCTTTGGGGTTGTTAACGCGCACATAGTTATAACAGTCCATGTTTGGATCCATAGTAATGTTCCAGTCACCTACAGCGATGATATTGTTATTTTTGTAACTTTTAATTACATCTTTTAATGTATTATAAAACATCGGGTCGTCTTTATTTAGACCATAAACATTCACCAAGAGTAAATCCTTTTCCATTGACGAGAATGACAGAATGATATAGTTGCCATTTTGGTCTCGTTTAATGTTTGTTACTTTAAATTCTAAATTGTTTGAAAATAAAACAGCAACTCCTCTAGAATTAGACTGGTATGATGCAAAAAAGCATTTATATCCCCATTCTGAAGTTACATATTGCTCTAATCTCTTGTTAAAATGTGTGTCTTGGTAACAGTATATTGAATATTTTTTTCTGTTTCAGGTAATGGAAGACATCTCTTCTTTTTGCATATTCCCCAAACTTTGATAATTTAAAGAGGCAATTGTGATGCTACTAATTATTGGTAGTTTTCATCATTTTAAGGAAACTGATCCAAGTGATTGCAGCACAGTTGTTTGTAGTACAATAAATACAAACCCTTGTCCATACAGTATTATATATAATGGATCGTTTAGTGACATGTACGTTTCTTAAACATATCTCATGATCTGAAAAGATTAGGACAAACATGTATAACAAATACAAATTATACACAGATACATATACAGTATACAACTATACATTTATATGAATACAAAGTTTTCTCAAAAGTTGAAAAAAAATGTGAAGCTAGGTATGAGATTTCCCAACGATAAAGCGTAAAAAGATCAATTGTGAATCATTAATTCAAAGCATAATTAAGCATATATAGACGAGCACAGACATCAACTATCCTTTTATATTGGATTGGCTTCAATTTTTGCAAATTCTCATCCAAGTAGTCAGATCCCAGCATTCATACATAAGCATGTACATACATACCTATACACACGTATGGGCGTGCTGATGTCAATAAATCCATTTGCACACACATATACGTTTTCAAAATACACGAACACTCAATCTCTCTCTCTCTCTCTCTCTCTCTCTCTCTCTCTCTCTCTCTCTCTCTCTCTCTCTCTCACACACCACACACACACACACACACACACACACACACACACATATACATACACATATACATTATATATAATATATGTATATATTATATGTATATATATATATATATATAATATATATATATGTATATATACTTACACATATATATATGCATATATATACACACGCACATACACAGATTCAACACAAAAGGAGCATACACACCACTGCGTTCACACAGCAGCGTACATATACCTGTGTAAGCGAACATGTCAAAAAATAAGCACGTATGCTGTGCTATGTCTTAACACTCGGATGCAAATATATGAAAAAAATGCATGTTAAGCATCATACACGAACACCTAGGAATCAAATCAACGAAATGTACTCATGCATGCACCATCATGATTATGCTGCATGCTATGCACCTTTCCCATGCAAAAACTATTCACACGAACGCCAAAAATAAACATGTACACATTCACATGCTTCATCATCATCATCATCATCAGTCCCGTAGTCTGGTTGACCGTTGGGGCACCACTGAAAATTTTGCAACCAACTTCCTCCACTCCTCATGGTCCTGAGTTTTCTGCAGAATGATGTTCCATTCAAAGCCAGTCCACTCTCTGATATTGTCTTCCCATCTTTTTCTATGTCTGCCTCTTCGTCTCCCTCCTTGTACTGTTCCCTGCAAGACGGTCTTGGCCAGTGCAGATGATCGTGTGACGTGCCCGTACCACCTCAGTGTGCGTCTTATCACTGAAGTCAGGAGGTCTCCATACGGCCCGATTCGGATTTTCACTTCCTTATTGGTTATATGATCTTTGTACGAGATACCAAGGAGTTTGCGGAAGCATCTCATCTCCATTGCCTGTATCCTTCTTTCAATGTCTGCTGTTATGGTCCATGTTTCGCATGCATACAAAAATATTGACATGACCAGGGAACGCATCAGTCTGATCTTGGAACCGATAGCGATATTCTTGTCTTTCCAGATGACTTTTAGCTTGGTCATTGCAGCTGTGGTCTGGGCAATCCTGGAAAGTACTTTGGGCTTTGATCCTTCATCTGATACTATAGCTCCCAGATATTTAAAGCTATGGACGGTCTCAAGTTTCTTGTTGTCTATGGTAATGTCAGTGCTGATGCCATTGGTATTATTTGTCATCAACTGGGTTTTCTCTGCACTGATCTGCATGCCATATGCTGTGGAGGCCTCATCAAGATGTTTTATCAAGCTGACCAGCTCTTGCTCTTGCCCAGCTAGTCCGTCAATGCCGTCAGCAAAACGCAAGTTTGTGATTGTTCTACCTCCGATGCTGACTGTTCCCTCGTGGTCTTCAAGTGCGTAAGCCATTATTCTTTCTAAGAAGATGTTAAGAGAGTGGAGGAGAGCAGGCATCCTTGGCGTACTCCAACTGTGGTTCGGAACCATTCTCCTAATGTTCAACCTCACATGCTTACCCTTTTCAAAAAACATACAAGGGAGCGTGTACACACATAGGCGCACAAAAGTACATGTATTCACAAATACATTTGATGTATGCCCGTGTGGGCACATCAGCTGCCATGCCCACACCATCGCGCACAAGGATGTGCAAACATAAGTCACCAGCGCGCATCCCTTGGTCAATTATCTGCACTCGATCAAGACCAACAGGAAAGAATAGTGACCAAACACCAAGCCATCCATCCCTAAGCAACATACGGTCTCAACATAATGTAAACAATGAACATTTCCACAACGAGAGAAATGGCCGCAGCCTTCCTGCAGACTGTCACACCCTATACATGAAATCAAGAAATCAGTATGACATCACATGCACATTCATTACATAGGACAAAAATTGCCCATCATCTATTTTTCAGTCACAAAGCACGACAATGGCAGTTCATCGTAAGAATAAACATCATCATGAGTACGAATGAAGACTGAATCCAAATTCTTCTCTCACTACATCACACTCCCTACACACATTAAACACACATACATACAGACAGTTATACACGCCCATCCGCACACACACATACACACCGCGCGCGAGCGCACGTACGCACACACACACACACACACACACACACACACACAACACACACACACACACACACACACACCACACACAGACACACCTCACACAGAGGATTGTACTATGTTGTGTGTGTGTGTGTGTGTGTGTGTGTGTGTGTGTGTGTGTGTGTGTGTGTGTGTGTGTGTGTGTTTGGTTTTTTCCTTATTCCGTATCATTTACTGTGTTGGAATTCATGGCTCTTCTGAAGGCCTCATCGATATTCATGTGAAAGTTCGTTTTTATTGTCACTCCATTTTTCAATTATGCAAACACTCTGCC
>JAPXFY010005063.1:0-2500 GCA_030674185.1 Monoplex corrugatus | reverse complement strand
GGTTGACTCCCGAAGCCTTTCCTATGAATGGGTATGGCCGCAAGGCAGCGGAGGTTTGAAATCAGAGTTTTCCTTCTCTTAGATGAGCTGTCTTCCCAGACTGATGAGCCCCATCTACCAAAGCACTGGTTTTCAGGCGCCAGTAACCCGCCTTCATCCCTTCTCCTATCAGTAGTAGCAGTTCCGCCGGGCTTATATCTAAGCCACGCGAGCAGGCTAGGAGCTGGACTTAGTTGTCAGAGGCTATTGGAGACGCGCGCCGTGAGGGGCATTTTATAGACAATGGGAGCTTGTCCCCATTGCCACCCCTCGGCTATGACAACCTTGGGTACCTAAACTCTACACTTACGATAACGTAATTAATCTGGCGTCTACCAGACCCGAGAGATACATACACCTGCGGTGTTGATCAGGAAATTTGTATGACACTCTCGGTGACGGTATCCGTAAAGCGGATGAGCCTGTGAATGCGTAACTGGTCGTTGTATCCTTGTTTCCCGTGTCCCTAGAGGAAATGACGTGACAGGAAACAGATCGGGGAAAAGAGAGATAACTACGTGCAGAAGTACTGTCTACGCACATATAAAACGGCAGGTGATGGAGAAAGGCAGCTGGGAGGGGGGAAGGTGAAGGTATCATCATCATCATCATCAAGTGACTTACCGCATGGAGTTGGCGATCATTGCCCGCCATATGTATCTATCCCTTGTTGCCGCAAGCACGACTTCCTCTCTCTCTCTGTCCTCAGCCACTCTGCAAGTCCGTCCAATATTTTTTTTCCCTTGGTCTACCTGGCGAGGGATAAGACAACAAATTAACGACTGTTCTTAAATAGAATCGATTTTCTGGTCAGTTCTCTGTAATATATCACCAGTGCAGCGAAAAAGCACTTTGGACAATTAAAACATGATTCCTTTAAGCATGTTGTGGCGTGTGTCCATTAAGGCAGCAGTGAAGGATGTTTTAAGACGCTCAGTAATTCAGTACCTCAAGATAATCTCTTCAGCGTTGGCTTAGTGGTTAAAACAACTGTATAGTTTGGAAGGAACACTCGCGTTGATTCACAGACAGAGAGTCCTCACTTCTCCCCTCCTCTTCTTTTTCCTTGTGATCTTTCTCTTTCTCTCTCTCTCTCTCTCTCTCTCTCTCTCTCTCTCTCTCACCCTCTCTCTCTCTCTTTTATGGGTCGGTGGCCTTCACAATAAACCATGTGTCAGTCTCTCTCTCTCTCTCTCTCTTTGTCTGTGTGTGTGTGTCTCTCTCTCTTTGTTTTTCTTTACTTTTTTAGTTCTTTCTCTCTTTCTCTCTCGCTCTGTTTCTTTGTCACTTTCTGTCTCTGTCTGTCTGTCTCTCTCTCTTTTTTCTTTCTCTCTGTTTCTCTCTTTCTGTCTGTCAGTCTGTCTGTTTGTCTGTTTCACTCTCTGCCTCCTTCTCTCTCTCTTTTCTCTTCCCTACCCCCTCTCTCGTCTCTGCCTTTTTAAAGAAAGACTGAACAAGGTTCAGGAAGATCCAGACAAACGTGTATGCGTAGGAACAGTTGTTAGAACAAAGGTCAAAGAGTTATTTCTGTTTATCACTGGACTGTAGGCTTTATAGAAAGAATATGCCAAGTCACACTTTATGATAATGATGATGATGATGATGATGATGACGATGACGACAACAATAACATAAGAATAATAACAATAATGATGATAATAATAATGGTACTACTTCTACTACTACTACTACTAGTAGTACTAACAACAACAATAATGATAACAATATAATAACAATGATGATGATGATGAATATGATGATGATGATGAAGATGATAATGATGATTATGATGATAGTGTTGGTGATGATGATGATGATCGATGATGATGATGATGATGACGACGATTAAGATGACGATGATATGTACTGACGATGATGATGATGCTGTACACATGATGATCATGATCGCGTGCCACACTTCCTTCCGTAACATTCTGCCATCGAACAGGTCCGAGAGATACAGACACCCTCGGTGTTGGTCAGAAAATGTAAGTATCACCCTGAATGACGCATCTGTTGAGAAGATGAGTCTCCAGTGCTCCAGCCCGAGTATCCCCAGTGAGCCCATAGAAAGTTCAACTCTGTGGAGAAGGCGGTTTGGGCCTGCAAAAATCCCACTATTATTTTATTTTTTTGTTGATAGTACTGATGGGATTGGAACGTCCAACCCTCCTGTTGTCAGTCAGTTGGGCTAACCACACACACATACACACACAGAAACACAACACACACACACACACACAAACACACACACAAACACACACACACACACACACACACACACACACACACACACACACACGCGCGTGCGCGCGCACACACACACATACACACACATACCACACACACACACACACACACGGACACACATACACACACACATACACATACATACACACACACACACACACACACACACGGACACACACACTCGCACGCACACACGGACACACACACACAC
>JAPXFY010000506.1:37500-55600 GCA_030674185.1 Monoplex corrugatus | reverse complement strand
CGCCCACTCGATCTGCAGGATGTCGACCAGCCTGGCCAGGGTGCCCGGTGGGGGGTGGTTGTCCCTGATGCGCCTCCCGAGCACATCCCAGAGGTGTTCAATTGGGTTCAGGTCAGGTGAGCACGCTGGCCAGGCCATACGGACGACTTCATGCTGCTCCAGGAAGTCGGTCAC
Organism: Monoplex corrugatus; assembly: GCA_030674185.1. Taxonomy (NCBI): domain Eukaryota; kingdom Metazoa; phylum Mollusca; class Gastropoda; order Littorinimorpha; family Ranellidae; genus Monoplex; species Monoplex corrugatus. The sequence continues at coordinate 55,426 of JAPXFY010000506.1, read as the reverse complement.
AAGGCGTGCTCGATGCGCAGGTGCATTGTCGTCCTGGAAGATGGCGCCTTGACCAAGGTCCACAAGCGCAGGCAGTGCCACGGCCGCCAGAACCTCGTCCCGGTACCGGACCCCGTTCAGGATGCCGTCAATGGGGAGCAGGGGGTCCGGGTACCACGGCTCATGCCACCCCACACCATCACCGACCCGCCGCCGTACCGGTTATGCTCTTGGACAGTGGCGTCAGCGAACCTCTCCCCTTGACGTCGCCACACCCGAGCCCGGCCATCGTTAAAGGTCAGGGTGAACCTGGACTCATCCGAAAACAAGACCCGGGCCCACTGTTGCCTTGTCCAGGTCACGTGCTCCCTGGCCCAGGTCATGCGGCGCACTCTGTTGACCGGTGACAGCACGGGTCGGACGGCCGGTCTCCGTGACCTCAAGTTTGCCTCATGTAGCCGTCTTCTCACCGTGCTGCAGCTGATGTTAGCACCTGTTGCGTCCCTCAGCTGACCCCTCAAGGTCACCGCAGTGGATGCCCTTTCCCTCAGGACGGAGAGGGCAAGGTAGCGGTCTTGCTGTCTTGTCGTTACTCTGGGTCGACCCGTGTGACGCCTTTCCTGGACTGCTCCAGTCTCATTGAAGCGCTCCAGCAGTCTCTGGATTGTGGAATGCGACACTTCAAGTCGTCTAGCAACTTCCCGCTGCGCTAGGCCTTCATCAAGCAGAGCGAGGGCTCTCCCCCGCTGCTCATCCGTCATCCGTCGTCTTGCAAGCATGGTTAAAACGAACCAAGAACGGGTCCTTTTTATCCTCGTCTGCGGGCAACTTTGGCTGGAGTAGTGTTCAAAAAGGGCTTGCCTTGCACGTGCAAAGCGAATTTTGTCGCTACCTTGCCTGCGTCGTCAGACAGACCCTGCTGAAGATTCGACAATTTCGTGTGGAAATTGTCTTCCTTGGGCCGCCCATTGCAAATCGGCAAATCCCCAAACACGTGCCAAAAGGAAACTGCAATGTTGTCTGAGCTCTTATCCATTCAGTTACGGCAACGAATTGGAGAAAAGAGTAAGAGAAAATAGGTTATTTCTCCTTTCAAAAATTGACTCAAAAACGTTCCTGGCCCTTCAATAATGACGTGTAGTATATACATATACAGTGGAAACCTGATATAACAGGGATGAAGGGACCAAATCAAAATCCCTGTTATATCAGATCCCTGTTATATCAGATATCAAGGGAAATAAGGACTGATCAACTAACTCTTGATAAACAGTAGATCTAGGCCTAGATCTGGTCTGATGTAAGTGTGCAGTAAGCTTACAAACTGAATGATGGCGCAGTCAGTCACTGACTCAGTGGCCTCAGGCCTACACGCTTGCGCGCGCATCACGCTCGCATTGCGAAGCGTTCTTTCAGGTACACAGTATACCAAGGCTAGCCTAGATCTAGATCTAGGCCTACTGCGTGGCGTGCTGAGTCTAGGCCTAGGCCTTTCTGCTGCAGAGCCCGTCTCAGCATCCCTGCTATAACCGATCGAGCCCTCTTGTCTCCCTGTTATTGCCGATAAGTTTTAATAGAGACAAAGAGGAAGAAAAAATGGGGATTGAAAAAAGCCCTGTTATATCCGGATTCCTGTTATAACCGGTCCTGTTATAAATGGTTTCCACTGTATATAAATATGTATGTGTGTGTGTGTTTGTGTGTCTGCGTGTCTCTCTGTGTGTGTGTGTGTGTCCCTCTTTTTCTCTCTGCCTCTCTCTCTGTCAGTTATCTGTCGGTCTGTCTGTCTGTCTGTCTCTCTCTTTCTCCCTCTCTCTGTCTTGGCACATGCACGGTAGCATAGGCCTACCACTTAAGTTACTTGGACCAGTCTCATCTGATTTGCAACTGTAATCATCAAGTGAAAAAAACAAAAACAGAAACAGCAATGTGGCTTTATAGTACAGGAACCATTTCTTTTGGTACCTAGCCTACAAGGTACAAGATATCAACTCTGCTTGTCTAGAAACGTACGTATTACGAACTAGTCCGCTTAGATCAACACAGCCTTGTCAAAGCTGATCCACCTGTGTATTTGGGGACGATTTTCGTAATTTTTTTTGTTCTGGGCACCACGGTCAAAGGGAATTAAATCTGTTATGACTACTCGCATACAGTTTTGTAGCAGTTCTTTCCCTTTAACTGTTACGCTACAACATGTAGCGCCTTTACACGTAGTTTTTAACTTGGCCCACTGTAACCGAGTTCCCAAAAACATTCGTTTCAACATTGCAACTCAGAGGTGAAAGTTTCACAATATAAAATGGCCTTGTGGCTGTTTTGTGTTTTTCCGTAACCAGTGTTCTCAGTGGAGCAGACAGTTTGAAAAAAAAATGGTAGACTACTGAACTTGTATGGAAGGTGGAGTAGATGTCTATATTATGGAAGTGTTGGTTTTCGGCCTATGTTTGAATTACTTATAAGAAGAAATCTGTCAGGACTCTTTCTTATAATTATTTTCTAGTGGTGCATATTTCGTACCTGTACTGTTTGTGGTTGATTTAGAAAGAAATGTTTTACACTTGGGCCAGATTGTCGGGAAATGTTGCACCATTTAATGCGACTCGACTGAGTTTAAAATGACACACGTTTCTACTTGTGAAACACTATGTTTACTGGCCATTCTGATTATAATATTCCACTGAACCATCACTCATATGTGTTGGGGGTGTTATATGATTTAGTTTCTGTTCTTGTAATAGGGAATCACAAGATAGTTATTTTTCTCTGGACTTTTTGATGTCACATTTGCTGGTACTGGGTATATGTTTCTGTTGTCTATATGTATTTGAACTATTCAGTGTGTATGTACACTTTAGTTTTTTCTGTCTCATTTTTTTACGCCAGTTTAATGGCCACAGAAGCTGGACAGTTTTTTTATACAATGCTATGGTGATGATGACGATGACGATGGGATGATGATTTTTTTTAGGATCATTGCACTCAGGGAGGTTACCTTTGTGCTCACCTTTTTTTTTTTCGTCCCATTTTCTACGCCATCTTAATGGTCACAGAAGCTGGAACAGTTTTTACAATGTGATGATGATGATGTGGATGAGGATGATAACCATGATGTTATGGAGTTCCATCTAGGATTGATACTTCGTGACAGGGCTGCACTCTACGCGTACTATTATAACATATCCTGGCGTCAACCAGGCCCGAGAGATACAGACAACTGTGGTGCTGGTCAGAAGATTTGAGCAACACCCTCAGTGACGCATCCGTGAAATGGATGAGACTCGACTGTGTGGTCCCAGTCTTCCCAATGAGCCCATAGCACGCCCAACTCTGGGTAGGAGCCGGTTAGAGCCTAAAAATCCCACACTGATTTTTTTGAAGGGACTGATGGGGATTCGAACCCACAACCTTCCAGTCGGTAGTCCGTTGCGTGAACCACTACACCACGGCGACTGGTACGATGGGATGATAATCATCCATTCCCATTTTGTTGTTGTTGTTATTATTATTGGTGTTTAAAGCCCAGCCGACTGCGCAGAGCCACATCAGGGCTATAGCCGCTTCAAAAAAGCAAAACTTCAACAGGAAAAAAGAAAGAAAAGAAAAGAAAATTAAGTACACATATCAATGCATTTGTACACATAATCTAAGGACATGCCCCTGGAGTTGACCACTCCGTCCAATTTATCGCACAGGGGATTTAAAAAAACACACCTGAATACAAATATAAGCATACCTAAGGACACCAAAAACATGCATAAAAATAAACGTAAATTTCCTAAAATTGCTTCCGCATATCTCATCTCCAGAGAGCCAAAAATGCATTTTATACATGTTTTCATTTATCGGTCCTAAGAAAAAGTACGTAAGACTTTATCGAGCGCATACAGGTGCATGGACCATTGATACAGTAAATGATCGGTAGAAATGACAGAAAGCAAAGGAATAAGGCAGAAAGAAAGAGAGTGACGGAAAAGAGGAAATTTTTAGCACAGAATTTGCAGAAGGTGGGGATACTGTTCATACTGAAAGAACCCCTGGCATCCCCATAGGGGAGGGGGGGGGGGACATTTCCATCTAGGACTGAGACTGCGTGACAGGACTGTACTCTTCGTTGCCCAAGCAACCTTACAAAAAGAAAAGACGAGCTTTCGGCAGGTGCACTCAGGTGGTAAAGCAAACCTGAGCTAACCGGTTTCGTCCCTTTAACCCTTTAACTCCCGCACCCTATCCACCAACTGCAAAAACTTAACCCTTTAACTCCCGCACCCTATCCACCAACTGCAAAAACTTAACCTTTTGACTCCCTCACCCTATCCACCAACTGCAAAAACTTAACCCTTTAACTCCCGCACCCTATCCACCAACTGCAAAAACTTAACCTTTTGACTCCCTCACCCTATCCACCAACTGCAAAAACTTAACCCTTTAACTCCCGCACCCTATCCACCAACTGCAAAAACTTAACCTTTTGACTCCCTCACCCTATCCACCAACTGCAAAAACTTAACCCTTTAACTCCCGCACCCTATCCACCAACTGCAAAAACTTAACCTTTTGACTCCCTCACCCTATCCACCAACTGCAAAAACTTAACTCTTTGACTCCCGCAACCTATCCACCAACTGGAAAAACTTAACCCTTTGACTCCTCCACCATATCCACGAGGTTCCTGCAGGAAGCTCGTGGATATCATCATCATCATCATCATGGAACTCTCGTGGATAGGGTAAGGGAATCAAAGGGTTAAGTTTTTGCTTTGCTAGCATCATGGGCAATGTAGGATGCTGGTGGACAGAGTGCGGGAGTGAAAGAGTTAAGACCATTTTTTTCAAAGACAAGCACACTTAGGGCGTACTAAGATCAGCTGTGTCTTTATGCCAGGGCTGTATGGTCACGGTATTAATTTTGCTTTCAGCTCCTATTTTATATTCCTTTTGATAACACTGGATCATCAAGGGCATGTCTGTAGGTTGGCTGATAGCCATACCTTTAGAAAATAAAGTTTTCATTTTATCTGATTTCATTTCCTCTGTCTGTCTGTCTGCCTGCCTGTCGCTCTCTCTCTGTCTCTTTCTTTTTCTCTTTTACCCTGTTTGGACACACACAGACACACAAACCTACAGTGAAACTCTGTTATAGCGAGAGCGGACGGCCCAGGCACATTTTCTCGCTATTGCCGAGTTCTTGTTATTCCCAAATGACGAATTTACCAAGGGAAACAAAGGGAAATAATCTTGGCACCGGCGCCGTCGATGTGTTCATAATTAATCGATAGTGTCCCTTGATTACACACCGCACAAGGACGCGCCTTTCGTTGTTTTTCTTTGTTACCGGCCACCACGAGATGTGCCCTACCGGGAACTTGACGAGGTGGGGGTGGGGCGAGTGGCGAGAACTTTTGTGACCAGGAAGGATAGAAAATCTCTCGTTATTACCGAGATGATTATCCACTAACTCTCGTTAAACCCAATGGTTTATTCTTAAAGATTAAGAAGGATAAAAAACGGGGATTGAAAAATGTCTCGTTACTACAGTGTTCTCGTTATTACAGTTGTCGTTATTAATGGACTCCACTGTATATACTCAAACACACGGACACATACGCACGGACACTACACACACAGTCACACAAGCATACACACAGTCACTCGCACACACACACGCACAGACACGCACAGACACACACAGTCACTCGCACACACACACTCACTCATTCACAAACACACTCTCACACACACACAGACACTCACTCATTCACACTCACTCCAAAACACACACACAAACACACTCACTCACAAACACACACACAGAGCGAGGTAAATAGAGAGAGAGACAGACAGAGACACAGAGAGAGAGAGAAGAAGAAGAGAGAGAGGGGAGTGGGCAAGAGAGAGAGAGAGAGAAAGAGAGAGAGTGTGTGTGTGTGTGTGTGTTTAGAACTCGGATAATTTATTCATTTATTGACCCCTCCTAAAATGTGTGTGTGTGTGTGTGTGTGTGTGTGTTTGAGAGAGAGGGGGAGAGAGAGAAAGGGAGATTGAGAGAAGAGAGAGAGGGGGGAGGTAGTGAGGTAGAGAGAGAGACAGAGACACAGAGAGAGAGAGGGGTGAGAGATAGAGAGAGGGGGGCGAGAGAGAGTTTAGAACTTGGATAATTTATTCATTTATTGACCCCTCCTGAAATATATATATATATGTGTGTGTGTGTGTGTGTGTGTGTGTGTGTGTGTGTGATGTGTGTGTGTGTGTGTTTGAGAGAGAGAGAGAGAGAGGGGGGGGCAAGAGAGAGAGAGAGAGAGACAGACAGGTTACCATTATCCTCACTTTACAGCAAGTTTTATTGCATCTTATGTTTCTTCAAGGTCACTGTGACCTTGAGAAGTACCAATTCTGGATTGTCCTCTCATGAGCAGTTCACATTTCAGACGGAATTTTCTTAGCCGTTCATGACGGTTTATTTTGATTTGTGCGTGTGTGTGTGTGTGTGTGTGTGTGTGTGTGTGTGTGTGTGTGCGTGTGTGCGCGCGCGCGCGCGCGTGTGCGTGTTGTGTGTGCGTGTGTGTGTGTGTGTGTGTGTGTGTGTGTTCTGTGTTGTGTGTGTGTGTGTTAATGTGTGTGAGTGTGTTGTGTGTGTGTGTACATGTATGTGTGTGTTGTGTGTACGAGTGTGTGCGTGTGCGTGCGTGTGTGTGTGTGTGTGTGTGTGTGTGTGCGCGCGTTGTGTGTGTGTGTTTGTGTGTGTGGGGGTGGGTGGGTGGGGCAGAATTATTGCATGCAAACATACAATCTCAGTTGTTACAGGAACGGTCAAACTATGTGAATGATCGGTCTTTTAGCATAAGGGTTATCATGTTATTTGTGCAAACATAAGAAAATAGTCTTCACCTAGCTGATAGACAGCTGAGCTTTTGGGCATTGACTGGGGGTGGTGGTGGTTCTGTCATGGGAGACGAGTTTATACAGAATAGCTAGTTTGTTGTGATTCAGACCTTTAATTATGTATTTATTTACTTTACATATATGTTCCTCTTTTGAAGGTAAGATACACACATACATGTCATTTACAGGTAACCAAGATTATTCCAGTGGTAGACTGATAAAATACCAGTATAAAATATAGACTAGGTAAAACATAGTCTAGGTAGGGCCTCAGGATCTGGACAGCTCATGGGTTTATGTGCAGGTTTAAGGCTTGTGCCATGATCACCATACACATAGCACATGTGACGTTAGTGCATATGGAATTCGTTCCGAGCGCGGAGACGTCATCTTGAGAAACTGAAACTGAAACTGAAACTGAAACTTTATGCGAACAGCAATTTCATAATTAAAGATTCAAGTGAACATAATAGTTTATCACAGACTTAACAACACTTTGAGTCAGACTCGGCTATGGCGATGTTGTGATAACTATGGCACAAGTCCAAGGTCACAACTGCTAAATTGTTGGAGCACGCACGTTTCATCATCATCATCATCACCATCATCATCATCATATGCCCTGCCGCATGGCGTTGGCAATCATGGCCCTCCATATGTATCTATCCCTTGTTGCCGCAAGCACATCTTCCACCCTCTCTGTCCTCAGCCACCCTGCAAGTTCGTTCAACATTTTCTCTCTGGGTCTACCTGGTGCTCTCTTTCCCTCTAGCTTTCCTGTTGTGACCAGGTGCTCTAATTCCCCTTTCCTCATAAAATGGCCTATAAATGTTGCCTGTCTTTTGCTAATCTTCCTTATGAATGATCTTCTTGTGTCATTCTCCATCAAGACTGTCTCGTTTGTTTTCTTTGCTGTCCATGGAACTCTCGTTTTATTTCATTATAACTCCAGCATTATGTGCACTAAATATGATCATGATTGCTTTATATGGTTGACTAATAACTTCCAATAAAGTGCCAGCGTTCTATTGATCTCGGGTCGTTTTTAGGGTTAACTTTATTTTTTTTTAGATCAACTACATCATTTATAGGACTATTTTATGAGGCAAGAGAAATTAGAGCACCTGGTCACAACGGGAAAGCTGGAGGGAAAAAGAGCACCAGGGGGACCCAGGGAGAAAATATTCATTTATGGGACTATTTTTTGAGGCAAGAGAAATTAGAGCATCTGGTCACAACGGGAAAGCTGGAGGGAAAAAGAGCACCAGGTGGACCCAGGGAGAAAATATTCATTTATGGGACTATTTTTTGAGGCAAGAGAAATTAGAGCATCTGGTCACAACGGGAAAGCTGCAGGGAAAAAGAGAACCAGGGGACCCAGGGAGAAAATATTGGACGGACTTGCGCAGTGGCTGAAGACAGACAGGGCGGGAGAAATACTTGCAGCAACAAAGGATAGATTTGTATGGAGGGCCATGGTCGTCATAGCCATGCGACAGGTCACGTGATGATGACATAACATAAAAGGAAAGACATCAGTTGGCTATATTTCATTTAGGAAGAAATGAAGAAAAAAAAAAAAAAAAAAAAAAAAACTTGGTGATATTCTCGTATAAATTTCAGAAAATGAAAATAGCATGTTTCACAGATGCTCACTGTTATTTTACCTCTAGTTTTTGATTTGTGTTTGTGGCAATGTCGTTTGATTTGTCTCGTCAAATTTGCGTAAATATGTTCCTAGTGCATTTATGGCTACAAGATGATGTGTTTTGTCGTTCACACCCATTTACATGAGGTTTGGCCTAATTGAATAAACAATCAGAATCTGAATCTGAATCTTCTCTGTCTGTCTGTCTGTCTGTTTGCCTGTTTGTCTGTCTGTATGTCTCTCCGTCTCCCTTTTCCTCCCTCTCTCTCGTTTGCTCGGTCTGTCACTCCTTGTCTGTCTGTCTGTCTCTTTCTCTCGTTTGCTCGGTCTGTCTCTCTGTCTCTGTCTCTGAGTCTATCTGTATCTCTCCCCCCCCCCCCCCCCTACCTCTCTTTCGTTTCCTCGCTCAGTCAGTCTGTCTGTCTTCTCTCTCTCTCTCAGTCTCTCTCTTTCTCTCTCAGTCTCTCTCTCTTTTTCTCTTTCTCTCTCTGACATATCCACACAAACACACGGCGATCATTTTCTGTGTGCCAACCTTCGGCCACAAGAAAATATGGGTTGTGGGAAGTTGACATTATAATACATCAATTGCTCAATAAACAATCCAAATCTATATTTCTCTCTCTCTTCCTCTCTCTCTCTCTCTTCCTGTGTGTGTGTGTGTGTGTGTGTGTGTGTGTGTGTGTGTGTGTGTGTGTGTGTGTGAGTGTGTGTCTGTGTGTGTGTGTGTCTGTGTGTGTCTGTGTGTGTGTGTGTGTGTGTGTGTGTGTGTGTGTGTGTGTGTGTGTGTGTATGTGTGTGTGTGTGTGTGTGTGTGTGTGTGTGTGTGAGTGCGCGCGCGTTTGTGTGTACGTATTTTATTTGTTTTGACAGTCTGATGTTCCGAAACGGTTGCACGTGCAGGTGTGTCCTTCGTTGTCGATCTTTTCTCGTACAAATCTGCACAAATGGAAACATATGATTAGACGAACACTCATGTGGACACGTACACGTATGGACACACGCATGCATGCATGTACGCAAGCACAGGCATGCCCTGCATAATCAAAACACACAAATACGTACACGCTTTTGACTCGCTATCGCCACACACCACACACAATCACGCTCACACACACACACACACACACACGCACACATACACGCACACACATACTCACACACACACCACACACATAGACACAAACACACACACACCACACACACACACACACACACACACAGTATTCCTCGTTATATCATTTGAGATTAATTGTTACGACATATTTTCGCATACAACTGAACGTTTTGAAAACAAAATATTGTAACAACGTTTTATGTATTTGCGGCGAACAATTCACATTGTATCACTGTTTGTTTTACTGCAGAAAGCTTCGTTCCTTTTTACCAAAGACGTTTACACAAGGAAACTATCTTGAAACGCATTTTAAAGAAGTAGTATCGGATCAAGTTTTGTTAGTTAAAATTTCAGAATCATTGGTTCACAGTCCTGTTAATGCGTTACTTTAAGATTATTATTATAATTATGATTATTTTTGTTTTGTTTTGTTTTTATGACGATTTTTCTTTTACATTATTGATGTTAGCGTTGTTCTAGTTTCATTTCTCTGTTCATCCATATCCTTTTTCTTAAGACCTTGCCGCTTCCTTTTTAATTTATTTTACGTCCCTTACTCTGTTCCCCCCCTCCCCTCCCCCTAATTTTATCCTCCATGCCATTTTCCCCCGTCTAATATCACTTATAGTGAAAAGACGTTAAATCAAGCAACGAACGAACCTAACCACCACCACCACCACCACCACCACCACCACACGATGACAAAATTTCCCGTCGATCCAACAGATCATTCTATCTGAATCAGTAGGCATGCTGGTCCTGTGAAGAAGATCAGGAAAAGACAAGCAACATTCATAGGCCATTTTATGAGGCAAGAGAAATTAGAGCACCTGGTCACAACAGGAAAACTAGAGGGAAAAAGAACACCAGATAGACCCAGGGAGAAAATATTGGACGGGCTTGCGCAGTGAATGAAGACGAAGAGGGTGGGAGATGTACTTGCAGTGATAAAGGATAGATTCATATGGCGGGCAGTGATCGCCAACGCCATGCGGCAGGGTACATGATGATGATGATGACTGGACATGTATCGTCTGGTATGGATGTTCAGGTGGGATACAAGACCTATCCTGGAGGCACAAGTTCTTCTGCAAGCGCATCATGGGAATGGATCCTGCTCCCTTGCGTTCCTTAACCACCATCATCATCATCATCAGGTGCCTTGCCGCATGGCGTTGGCGATAATGGACTTCCATCTGTCTCTATCTCTTGTTGCCCCAAGCATCTCCTCCTCCCTCCTCGTTTTCAGCCACTCTACAAGTCTGTCTAGCATTTTCTCCCTGGGTCTACCTGGTGCTCTCTTTCCCTCCAGTTTTCCCGTTGTGACCAGGTGCTCCAAATCCCCCTTCCTCATAAAATGGCCTATAAATGTTGCCTGTCTTTTCCTAATCTTCCTTATGAATGATCTTCTTGTGTCTGCCTCCATCAAAACTGTCTCGTTTGTTTTCTTTGCTGTCCATGGAAATCTCAACATTCTTCTTAGAAACCACATCTCGGCTGCCTCAATCTTGTTCTGGTTTTGCTTGTTGACTGTCCACGCCTCACATCCGTACAACAGTATTGGTTCTATATAGCATTCAAGAACTCTCTTCCTGATATTAATTGATAGGCATTTGTTGGTAAGAATGCTTTCATCTTCTTGAATGCTGTTTTGGTTTGGCCGATTCTGCCAGCTATTTCTGACTGAAATGTGATTGTACCTGGTGTATATTGCTGTTGCCAGACTTACTTTTCTGCGGGCAGTGATTTTATAATTTGTCGTGTTGATGCCACAGCTGTTGAGGTTTGCCTTCAGATCATCCTTGTATTGCTTTAATGGTTTTCTCTCTGGTCATGATATCCTTGATTCAGCTCTCCATACAGAAGAAGATTGGGGAAAGACAAGCAGCATATTATAGAAAATTTTATGAGGCAAGAGAAATTAGAGCACCTGGTCACAACAGGAAAACTGGAGGGGAAAAAGAGCACCAGTAGACCCAGGGAGAAAATATTGGACGGTCTAGCGGAGTGGATGAAGACAGACAGGGTGGGAGATGAACTTGCAACGACAAAGGATAGATTCATATGGAGGGCCATGATCGCCAACGCCATGTGGCAGGGCACATGATGATGATGATGATACAGAAGAGCTTGGGATGTGATTGTCTTCCAACATGGACGAGGTAGTCTCTCCGATGAAGTTGGTATTCGACGAGTGGAAAGTCTACACTTTGGTTGAGTGCTTCGTTGTTCCGGCTTGTCTGTGTGTCTGACCAGCATAGGGAACTTCCCCCCCCCCCCCCCCCTAGGGATGCCGGGGGTTCTTTCAGTATATATAGTATCCCCACCTTCTGGAAATTCTGTGCCAGAAGTTTCCTCTTTTCTATCACTCTCTTTGATTCTGCCTTGTTCCTTTGCTTTCTGTCATTTCTACCTATCATTTTCTGCCTTGCTGGTCCATTCACCTGTATGTGTTCGATAAAGTCTTAGTACTTTTTCTTAGGATTGATAAATGGGTAGGCCTACATGTATTGAATGTATTTTTGGCTCTAGGGAAATGAGATATGCGGAAGCAATTTTAGTTAATTTATGCCCGTTTTTATGTATGTTTTAATATCCTTAGTTATGTTTAAATCTGTACTCGGCTATGTTTTTTAAAACCCCTGTGCATTAAATTGGATGGAGTGGTCAACGCCAGGGGCATCTCCTTAGATTACGTGCGCGAATGAATTGATATATGCACTTGATTTTCTTTTCCTTTTTTCCCCATGTTTAAGTATTGTGTGTGTACTGAAACGGTCATAGCCCTGATATGGCTCTACGCAGTCGGCTGGGCTGTAAACAAAAATAACAATAAGGGAATGTTTAAAGCGTGGACAGGACATGCAATCCTCTCCCTACTCTCTCGTGTACAGTTTCAATTTCTCAAATTGACGTCTCCGCGCTCGGAATGAATTCCATATGCACTAACGTCACAGGTGCTACGTGATGGAGAAGATCCAGAATGATCACGGCACACGCCTTAAGCCTGCACATAAACCCATGAGCTGGCCAGGTGCTGAGGTCCTACCTAGATGGCTCCTTAACCCTGGGGTCGTAGGGGAGTGAGGTGGCAAAGATCTCAACTTTTCCCGGGGCCAGCACCACGAGGGCGGCACCCAAAGACTCTTCCTCTGTCATCTACGGACGCTCGTGGTACCATAGGCGCGGTGACTACCACATGTAGAACGACATCGGCAGGTGAATTATTTTCCCATTTGGAATATCCGTCTTCCAACCTCTGGCTAAAGAACCTTACTCTGAATCACCACCACCACCACCACCATCATCATCACCACCACCACCATCAATCACCACCACCACCACCACCATCATCATCACCACCACCACCACCGCCGCCATCACCACCATCAATCACTACCACCATCAATCACCACCACCACTACCACCATCAATCACCACCACCACAACTATCACCATCACTCACCACCACCACCAACAACAACAGCCACTAACCACCACCACTACACCACCACCACCACCATCAACAACAACAGCCACTAACCACCACCACTACACCACCACCACCACCAACAGCCACTAACCACTAACCACCACCATCACCACCCACCACCATCACTACCACCGAAGGCAGGGACATTTCGTGAGTAAAGAATCAAATTTTGTCCTTCTTCTGCTCTAAATGGACTGTCTGGACAGAGACAACGAGCTTCATACACCAGTCTTTGATGGTAATCCCTGCTATTCCTGTAGACTTGCTGCAAACTTAGTGACGCCTATCGTCTTCCCAAGTACTCTACAATTGCATCTGGACCACCGTTGAAGCTATTATGAAGATTTTGGGGGGGGGGGGGGGGGGGTCGGGGAGGGGGAGAGGGGCGGGGTTTTAAAGAGAAGAGAAGCCTGACCGATTTTTGTCTTGGTTTTTGTTTTTTAACCCTTTGACTCCCCCCCCCCCCCCACACACACACCCCTGCACCCTGTCAACCAGCATCCTGCATTGCCAACCATACTAGCAAAGCAAAATCTTAACTTAACCCTTTGATTCCCTTACCCAACAACAGCCTCATTGACGCATCCTTAACCCTTTTGACCACTTTTCCTTCAAGGAAGCTGGTGGATAGGCTGAGGGAGTCAAATGGTTAAGTATTTGCAAGTTGGTGAAAAGGGATGCGGTGGAGTTAAAGGGTTAAAAGACCGGTTGGGAATCGAACCTGAACGTTCTTAACTTTTCACTTTCTGGGATGTGTATTTCATCCGTTATGCCAAATCTCCTCCTCCCTCCACCCCCCTCACACTCACATACACGCACTGTCACACGCCATCAACAAAAACAACAACACAACAACAATAATATCCACGATTCCGGATTTAATCTCGCGCCTCCACTCATCTGCAACGGCAGACGACAGCACTGACAGCGAGTAAGACGATTGCAGTTATCTATCAGCGACACAGCTTGGAAGGTAGACAACCGTGACGACAGCGACAATAACAACAACAACAACAATAACAACAAAGACAACAACAACAGTAGCAGTAAAAACAACAAGAAAAAGAAACACAACAACAACAACAACAGCAAAAACAACAACAGCAAAAAAACAACAACACAAACACAACAACGACGACAAGAACAACAACAAGGATCACAACAACAAAGAGAACAACAACATTAGCAGCAAAACCAACAACAACAAGAACAACAAGAACGACAACAACAAGAAGGATAAGAACCAAAAAAAACAACACACACAACAACAACAACAACAACAACGATATCAGCAAAAACAACAATAAAACAACAACACAACAACAAGATAACAACACAAGAGCAACAACAACAACAACAACACAACAACAACAACAACAACACAGATCGATGGGTGTGGTTGGTCTTCTTTTCGTAAGGTCCAGGTTTCAATCCGCCGAGTTTATCTCCCCTGTTTGGTAAAGGATGAAGATTTTTTTTTTCAAATTTCCCAAACCAATATGCGTGCAGATTGATTGATTGATTGATTGACTGGTTCAGTTTTTACGTCGACACCCACCTCAGGTGACATGGCCGACGGAGATAACCATCCCAGGGAAGTGGGGGAAGAGGGACTTAACTTATCCTATACTGACACCACTAGAACAACAATGATGTTAAGATGGGACAGTGAGAAGGCCAGTTTTAATGTATCTAATCCTATACTGACACCACTAGAACAACAATGATGTTAAGATGGGACAGTGAGAAGGCCAGTTTTAATGTATCTAATCCTATACTGACACCACTAGAACAACAATGATGTTAAGATGGGACAGTGAGAAGGCCAGTTTTAATGTATCTAATCCTATACTGACACCACCAGAACAACAATGATGTTAAGATGGGACGGTGAGAAGGCCAGTTTTAATGTATCTAATCCTATACTGACACCACCAGAACAACAATGATGTTAAGATGGGACAGTGAGAAGGCCAGTTTTAATGTATCTAATCCTATACTGACACCACCAGAACAACAATGATGTTAAGATGGGACAGTGAGAAGGCCAGTTTTAATGTATCTTATCCTATACTGACACCACCAGAACAACAATGATGTAAAGATGGGACAGTGAGAAGGCCAGTTTTAATGTATCTAATCCTATACTGACACCACCAGAACAACAATGATGTTAAGATGGGACAGTGAGAAGGCCAGTTTTAACGTAGCGCGCTCCGGGATTCGAACCCACAACCATTAGCATGTGAATCCGACGCTCAAACCAACTGAGCTACTGGGGCCCGCATGCAGACGTCAGTGCCAGCGCCTTGTTCCCTTTTGTATGTACCATCATCATCATCATCATCATCATCATCATCATCATGTAGCCTACCCTGCCGCATGGTGTTGGCGGTCATGGCCCTCCTTTTGCATCTATCCCCTGTCGCTGAAAGTGCATCTTCCACCCTGTCTGTCCGCAGGCACCCTGCAAGTCTGTCCGATATTTTCTCCCTGGGTCTACCTGGTGTTCTCTTTCCCTCCAGCTTTTTTTTTCTTTTTGTATGCATCATCATCATCATCAGGTGTCCTGCCGTATGGCTTTGGCGATCATGGACTTCCATCTGTCTGTATCTCTCTTTGCCCCTAGCATCTCCCCACCCTCCTCGTGCCCAGCCACTCTGCAAGTCCGTATGTATACGCACGCAGAAACATCAAATTTGAACGACAAAGATCTTGTAAGTCACGTCAGTCAGTGGATGGTTTATGGCAACACAAAAACACACACCATGCACGCCACACACAAGATGTGTACTGTACAACAACACAGTGGAGTGTGGTCAGCTCACTTAACAGCTTGAGTTCTACGTGCTCCACTCAAAACTCTGATTATGTATAATGCGCAGTGAGTTCAGATGAGTATGGAGATTAACCCTTTGACTCCCGCACCCTATCCACCAACTGCAAAAACTTAACCCTTAAACCCCCTGATGTATCCAGCAGCTTCCTGCTGAAAGCTGGTGGATAAGGTGATGGAGTTAAAGTGTTAAGTTTTTGTTTTGCCAGAGCATGGGTTGACAATACAGGATGCTGGTGGACAGGGTGTGGGAGTCAAAGGGTTAAACAGTATAACAACGATGTATTTATAATCACACCAATCCACAGTGAGTTCAGATGAATATGCAGATTAGTGTTAAACATTATCACAACGATTATGTTTATAATCATACCAATGTTCAATGAGTTCAGATGAGCATGCAGATTAGTGCTAAACAGTTTAATGACGATTTATTTAATGAGTTCAGATGAGCATGCAGATTAGTGCTAAAAGTTTAATGACGATTTATTTAATGAGTTCAGATGAGTATGCTGATTAGTGCTAAACAGTTTAACGACGATTTATTTATAATCATACCAATGTGCAATGAGTTCAGATGAGTATAGACATTAGCCCGAAACAGTATAACAACGATGTATTTATATAACCACACCAGTGAGCAGTGAATTCAGATGAATATGAAGAATAGTATTAAACAGTATAACAACGATTTATTTATAATCACACCAATGCGCAGTGAGTTAGATGACTATGAAGATTGGAGCTATTTAACAACGATGTGTTCATAATCACACCAATGCGCAATGACTTCAGATGAGTATGCAGATTAGTGCTATACAGATTAACAACGATATGTTTATAATCATACCAATGTGCAATCAGTTCAGATGAGTATAGACATTAGCCCGAAACAGTATAACAACGATGTATTTTATATAACCACACCAATGAGCAGTGAATTCAGATGAATATAGACATTAGCGCTAAACAGTATAACAA
Organism: Monoplex corrugatus; assembly: GCA_030674185.1. NCBI lineage: Eukaryota > Metazoa > Mollusca > Gastropoda > Littorinimorpha > Ranellidae > Monoplex > Monoplex corrugatus. Next base: position 38,491 of record JAPXFY010000506.1, on the reverse strand, counting down.
CGATTTATTTATAACCATACCGATGCGCTGTGAGTTCAGATTGTTGTTGTTATTGTTATTGTTATTGTTGTATAAAGCCCAGCCAACTGCGTAGAGCCATATCAGGGCTATAACTGCCCCAAAACATACAAGACTTCAACAGGAAAAAACAAAACAAAACAAAACAAAAACAAAGAAAATTACGTACACATATCAATGCATTCGCGCACATAATTTAAGGACATGCCCCTGGCGTTGAGCAATCCGTCCAATTTATCGCACAGGATATTTAAAAACCAACCTGAATACCAATTTAAGCGTACCTAAGGACACCAAAACATATATAAAACAGGCATAAATTACCTAAAATTGCTTCCGCATATCTCACCTCCCTAGAGCCAAAAATGCACTCAATACACGTACCGAATTATCAATCCTAAGAAAAAGTACGTAAGACTTTACCAAACACAAACAGGTGAATGGACCAGCAAGGCAGAAAATGACAGGAAGAAATGACAGAAAGCAAAGGAACAAGGCAGAAAATGATAGGAAGAAATGACAGAAAGCAAAGGAACAAGGCAGAAAATGATAGGAAGAAATGACAGAAAGCAAAGGAACAAGGCAGAAAATGATAGGAAGAAATGACAGAAAGCAAAGGAACAAGGCAGAAAATGATAGGAAGAAATGACAGAAAGCAAAGGAACAAGGCAGAAACAAAGAGAGAAAGCAAAGGAACAAGGCAGAAACAAAGAGAGTGACAGAAAAGAGGAAATTTCTAGCACGGAATTTCCAGAAGGTAAGGGATACTATTCATACTGAAAAAGCCCCCGGCATCCCCACGGGGGAGTGATTTCAGATGAATATGGAGAATATTGCTAAACAGTATTAACAACAATTTATTTATAATCATACCTTTAGTCGATTTGGAGGTGATGAGTGCGAAACTGACTCAACGCTTTTAGGCCTTGTTTTTATTTTCGCTGACTTTAAAGCCAACTTTCCTCTCGCGTTT
>JAPXFY010000506.1:15000-32500 GCA_030674185.1 Monoplex corrugatus | reverse complement strand
ATAACATAACACAACACAACACGACACAACACAACACAACACGATACAACACAACACGATACAACACAACACAACACAGCACAGCACAGTACTCGATACAACACGACACAACACAACACGATACAACACGACACAACATGACAACTCGACACAACACGACACGACACGACACAACTCGACACAACACGACATAACACGACACAACACAGCATGAGACGATACGATACAACACGACACGACACAACATGACACAGCACGACACGACACAACATGACATAACACGACACAACACAGCATGACACAACACAACACGACACAACACAACACGACATAACATAACATAACACAACACGACACAACACGACACAACACAACACGATACAACACAACACGATACAACACAACACAACACAGCACAGCACAGTACTCACCCTGAATAGAACTGTCATCCTTCTTAAACTCTTCCCAGGTAACCTGGATGGCCTGAGGAACTGACTTGTTGGGTCTTGACCGGGGAACAATTTTCCATTGTCTCACTTCCACCTGAAAACAATATCATCATCATCATCATCATCATCATCATCATCATGTGCCCTGCCGCATGGCGTTGGCGATCATGGCCCTCCATATGCATCTATCCCTTGTCGCAGCAAGCACATCTTCCATCCTCTCTGTCCTTAGCCACTCAGCAAGTCCGTCCAATATTTTTTTCCCTGGGTCTACCTGGTGTTCTCTTTCCCTCCAGCTTTCCTGTTGTGACCAGGTGCTCAAATTCCCCTTTCCTCATAAGATGGCCTATAAATGTTGCCTTCTTTTCTTAATCTGCCATATAAATGATCTTCTTGTGTCTGCCTCCATCAAGACTATCTCGTTTGTTTTCTTTGCTGTCCACGGAACTCAACATTCTTCTTAGAAACCACATCTCTGCTGCCTCAATCTTGTTCTGGCTTTGCTTGTTGACTGTCCAAGCCTCACAATCGTATAACATTATCGGTTCTACATAACACTCAACAACTGTCTTCCTGATATTGACTGATAGGCATTTGTTGGTAAGAATACTTTTCATCTTCTTGAATGCTGAAAACAATATGTGACACTGTAAGTGTGTGTGAGGGGGGCGGGAGGAGATGCGCTCGCGTGTCTGTGTACGTTTAAGTGTTTGTGTACGTGTACGTGTGAACAGAGGTGAGGGGATGGGGATGCACGCATTCGCTTGTGAATTTAATGTTTATATGTACTGTTGTTATTGTTATTGTTGTTGTTATTCTTATTCTCATTTCCGTTTAAAACCCAGCCGATTGCGTCAAGCGGTATTAAGGCTGTAACCGTTTGAAGACATTCATAATACTTCAACAGGAAAAACAACAACAACAACAAACAAATAAACAACAAAAACAGCAACAGAAAATTAAGTACACATATCAATGTATTACCACTCATAATCTAAGGAGATGCCCCTGGCGTTGACCACCCTGTCCAATTTATCACACAAGGGATTAAAAAAAAACATAACCTGAATTCAAATTTAAACATAACTAAGGACACTACAACATGTTTAAAAATGGGCCTAAGTTACCTAAAATTGCTTCTGAATATCTCATTTCCAAAGAGCTAAAAGTGCACTTAAAAATGTACCCAATTGTCAGTCCTAAGAGAAAGTACGTAAGACTTTATCGAATATACTACACGTCATTATTGAAGGGCCAGGAACGTTTTTGAGTCAATTTTTGAAAGGAGAAATAACCTATTTTCTCTTACTCTTTTCTCCAATTCGTTGCCGTAACTGAATGGATAAGAGCTCAGACAACATTGCAGTTTCCTTTTGGCACGTGTTTGGGGATTTACCGATTTGCAATGGGCGGCCCAAGGAAGACAATTTCCACACGAAATTGTCGAATCTTCAGCAGGGTCTCTCTGACGACGCAGGCAAGGTAGCGACAAAATTCGCTTTGCACGTGCAAGGCAAGCCCTTTTTGAACACTACTCCATCCAAAGTTGCCCGCAGACGAGGATAAAAAGGACCCGTTCTTGGTTCGTTTTAACCATGCTTGCAAGACGACGGATGACGGATGAGCAGCGGGGGAGAGCCCTCGCTCTGCTTGATGAAGGCCTAGCGCAGCGGGAAGTTGCTAGACGACTTGAAGTGTCGCATTCCACAATCCAGAGACTGCTGGAGCGCTTCAATGAGACTGGAGCAGTCCAGGAAAGGCGTCACACGGGTCGACCCAGAGTAACGACAAGACAGCAAGACCGCTACCTTGCCCTCTCCGTCCTGAGGGAAAGGGCATCCACTGCGGTGACCTTGAGGGGTCAGCTGAGGGACGCAACAGGTGCTAACATCAGCTGCAGCACGGTGAGAAGACGGCTACATGAGGCAAACTTGAGGTCATGGAGACCGGCCGTCCGACCCGTGCTGTCACCGGTCAACAGAGTGCGCCGCATGACCTGGGCCAGGGAGCACGTGACCTGGACAAGGCAACAGTGGGCCCGGGTCTTGTTTTCGGATGAGTCCAGGTTCACCCTGACCTTTAACGATGGCCGGGCTCGGGTGTGGCGACGTCAAGGGGAGAGGTTCGCTGACGCCACTGTCCAAGAGCATAACCGGTACGGCGGCGGGTCGGTGATGGTGTGGGGTGGCATGAGCCGTGGTACCCGGACCCCCCTGCTCCCCATTGACGGCATCCTGAACGGGGTCCGGTACCGGGACGAGGTTCTGGCGGCCGTGGCACTGCCTGCGCTTGTGGACCTTGGTCAAGGCGCCATCTTCCAGGACGACAATGCACCTGCGCATCGAGCACGCCTTGTGACCGACTTCCTGGAGCAGCATGAAGTCGTCCATATGGCCTGGCCAGCGTGCTCACCTGACCTGAACCCAATTGAACACCTCTGGGATGTGCTCGGGAGGCGCATCAGGGACAACCACCCCCCCACCGGGCACCCTGGCCAGGCTGGTCGACATCCTGCAGATCGAGTGGGCGGCCATCCCTCAGGACACACTCCGTACCCTTGTGGGGTCGATGCATCGGCGCTGTGAAGCATGCATCCAGGCTCGGGGCGGACACACGCGATATTGAAAACAGATTGGCCAAATCTGACACTTTGTTTTTTGAAAAGGGGGGGATGTTCCTTTAAATGCATGTGCTGTTCACTAATGGGTCATTGTGCTAATTTCTTTTTCCAAAACAGGTGTGGAAATGATGAAATAAAACATAGAATCAATTCTAAACATTGTCAATTATTTCAACTTAAAATTAGAGAGGAAGGAAGAAGTGGCCCTTAAATTATGATTAGGAGTATACATACAGGTGAAAGGACCAGCAATGCAGAAAATGACAGGAAGAAATTACAGAAAGCAAAGGAACAAGGCAAAAGCAAAGTTTCAGTTTCTCAAGATGACGTCTCCGCACTCGGAACGAATTGCATATGCACTAACATCACAGGTGCCACGTGTATGGTGACCGTGGCACATGCCTTAAGCCTGCACATCAACCCATGAGCTGGCCAGGTCCTGAAAAGACAGTGACAGAAAAGAGGAAATTTCTAGCAGAGAATTTCCAGAAGCTTGGGATACTATTCATACTGAAAGAGTCCCCGGCATATCCACAGGGTGGGTGGGAAGGAGGGGGGCGGGGGTCTAAATGTGCGTGCGTGTGTATACATCCTCATGTGCCAACACACCTGCTATGAGTGTGTGCATGCATGTGCACGCAAACGAATAGTGTTCAGCCCTATGTGCGTGTATGCTGTTTGCTGATACATTGTGTGGATCACAGACGTTTCTGCACGGCTGGTTAAAACACTATAACTGTGAATCTAGCAAGGTAAAGAGGCTAGCTAGGTAAATATTGTGAGGCTAGCAAGGTAAAGATTGTAAGGCTAGCAAGGCAAAGATTGTAAGGCTAGTAAGGCAAAGATTGTAAGGCTAGCAAGGTAAAGATTGTAAGGCTAGCAAGGTAAAGATTGTAAGGCTAGCAAGGTAAAGATTGTAAGGCTAGCAAGGTAAAAATTGTGAGGCTAGCAAGGTGAAGACTGTAAGGCTAGCAAGGTAAAGATTGTAAGGCTAGCAAGGTAAAGACTGTAAGGCTAGCAAGGTAAAGATTGTAAGGCTAGCAAGGTAAAGACTGTAAGGCAAGCAAGGTACAGATTGTAAGGCTAGCAAGGTGAAGATTGTAAGGCAAGCAAGGTAAAGACAGTAAGGCAAGCAAGGTACAGATTGTAAGGCTAGCACAGTGAAGATTGTAAGGCTAGCAAGGTGAAGATTGTAAGGCAAGCAAGGTAAAGACTGTAAGGCAAGCAAGGTACAGATTGTAAGGCTAGCACAGTGAAGATTGTAAGGCTTACAAGGTGAAGATTGTAAGGCTAGCAAGGTAAAGATTGTAAGGCTAGCAAGGTAAAGATTGTAAGGCTAGCAAGGTACAGATTGTAAGGCTAGCAAGGTAAAGATTGTAAGGCTAGCAAGGTAAAGATTGTAAGGCTACCAAGGTAAAGGTTTTAAGGCTAGCAAGGTAAAGATTGTAAGGCTAGCAAGGTGAAGATTGTACGGCTAGCAAGGTACAGATTGTAAGGCTAGCAAGGTAAAGATTGTAAGGCTAGCAAGGTAAAGACTAAGGCTAGCACGGTGAAGATTGTGTGGCTACCAAGGTAAAGGTTGTAAGGCTAGCAAGGTAAAGATTGTAAGGCTAGCAAGGTGAAGATTGTATGGCTAGCAAGGTAAAGATTGTAAGGCTAGCACGGTGAAGATTGTGTGGCTAGCAAGGTAAAGATGCAAGGCTAGCATGGTGAAGATTGTATGGCTAGCAAGGTAAAGATTGTAAGGCTAGCAAGGTAAAGATTGTATGGCTAGCAAGGTAAAGATTGTATGGCTAGCAAGGTAAAGATTGTAAGGCTAGCAAGGTAAAGATTGTATGGCTAGCAAGGTAAAGATTGTAAGGCTAGCAAGGTGAAGATTGTGTGGCTAGCAAGGTAAAGATTGTAAGGCTACACGGTGAAGATTGTGTGGCTAGCAAGGTAAAGATGTAAGGCTAGCAAGGTAAAGATTGTAAGGCTAGCAAGGTAAAGATTGTAAGGCTAGCAAGGTGAAGATTGTAAGGCTAGCAAGGTGAAGATTGTAAGGCTAGCAAGGTGAAGATTGTAAGGCTAGCAAGGTAAAGATTGTAAGGCTAGCAAGGTGAAGATTGCAAGGCTAGCAAGGTGAAGATTGTGAGGCTAGCAAGGTAAAGATTGTAAGGCTAGCAAAGTAAAGATTGTAAGACTAGCAAGGTAAACATTGTGAGGTTAGCAAGATAAAGATTGTGAGGCTAGCAAGGTGAAGATTGTGAGGCTAGCAAGGTAAACATTGTGAGGCTAGCAAGGTAAAGATTGTGAGGCTAGCAAGGTGAAGATTGTGAGGCTAGCAAGATAAAGATTGTGAGGCTAGCAAGGTAAAGATTGTGAGGCTAGCAAGGTAAAGATTGTAAGGCTACCAAGGTAAAGATTGTAAGGCTAGCAAGGTAAAGATTGTAAGGCTAGCAAGGTGAAGATTGTAAGGCTAGCATGGTGAAGACTGTGAGGCTAGGAAGGTAAAGATTGTAAGGCTACCAAGGTAAAGATTGTAAGGCTAGCAAGGTAAAGATTGTAAGGCTAGCAAGGTGAAGATTGTAAGGCTAGCAAGGTAAAGATTGTGAGGCTAGGAAGGTAAAGATTGTAAGGCTAGCAAGGTAAAGATTGTGAGGCTACCAAGGTAAACATTGTAAGGCTAGCAAGGTGAAGATTGTAAGGCTAGCAAGGTAAACATTGTAAGGCTAGCAAGGTGAAGATTGTAAGGCTAGCAAGGTAAACATTGTAAGGCTAGCACAGTGAAGATTGTAAGGTTAGCAAGGTAAAGACTGTAAGGCTAGCAAGGTGAAGTTTGTGAGGCTAGCAAGGTGAAGTTTGTAAGGCTAGCAAGGTAAAGACTGTAAGGCTAGCAAGGTGAAGTTTGTGAGGCTAGCAAGGTGAAGTTTGTAAGGTTAGCAAGGTAAACATTGTAAGGCTAGCAAGGTGAAGTTTGTGAGGCTAGCAAGGTGAAGTTTGTAAGGCTAGCAAGGTAAAGACTAAGGTTAGCAAGGTGAAGTTTGTAAGGCTAGCAAGGTAAAGACTGTAAGGCTAGCAAGGTGAAGTTTGTGAGGCTAGCAAGGTAAAGATTGTAAGGTTAGCAAGGTAAAGACTGTAAGGTTAGCAAGGTAAAGACTGTAAGGCTAGCAAGGTGAAGTTTGTAAGGCTAGCAAGGTAAACATTGTAAGGCTAGCAAGGTGAAGTTTGTGAGGCTAGCAAGGTAAAGATTGTAAGGCTAGCAAGGTAAAGACTGTAAGGTTAGCAAGGTAAAGATTGTGAGGCTAGCAAGGTGAAGTTTGTAAGGCTAGCAAGGTAAACATTGTAAGGCTAGCAAGATAAAGATTGTGAGGCTAGCAAGATAAAGATTGTAAGGCTAACAAGGTAAACATTGTAAGGCTAGCAAGATAAAGACTGTGAGGCTAGCAAGGTGACGATTGCGAGGCTAGCAAGGTGAAGATTGTGAGGCTAGCAAGGTAAAGACTGTAAGGCTAGCTAGGTAAAGATTGTAAGGCTAGCAAGGTTAAAAATTGTGAGGCTATGAAGGTAAAGATTGTAAGGCTAGCAAGATAAAGATTGTAAGGCTAGCAAGATAAAGATTGTAAGGCTAACAAGGTAAACATTGTAAGGCTAGCAAGATAAAGATTGTAAGGCTAACAAGGTAAACATTGTAAGGCTAGCAAGATAAAGATTGTAAGGCTAACAAGGTAAAGATTGTAAGGCTAGCAAGGTAAAGATTGTAAGGCTAGCAAGATAAAGATTGTAAGGCTAACAAGGTAAACATTGTAAGGCTAGCAAGATAAAGATTGTAAGGCTAACAAGGTAAAGATTGTAAGGCTAGCAAGGTAAAGATTGTAAGGCTAACAAGATAAAGATTGTAAGGCTAGGAAGGTAAAGATTGTAAGGCTAGGAAGGTAAAGATTGTAAGGCTAGCAAGATAAAGATTGTAAGGCGAGCAAGATAAAGATTGTAAGGCTAACAAGGTAAACATTGTAAGGCTAGCAAGATAAAGATTGTAAGGCTAGCAAGATAAACATTGTAAGGCTAACAAGGTAAACATTGTAAGGCTAAAGATTGTGAGGCTAACAAGGTACAGATTGTGAGGCTAACAAGGTAAAGATTGTAAGGCTAGCAAGGTAAAGATTGTAAGGCTAGCAAGGTGAAGATTGTAAGACTAGCAAGGTACAGATTGTGAGGCTAACAAGGTAAAGATTGTAAGGCTAGCAAGGTAAAGATTGTAAGGCTAACAAGGTGAAGATTGTAAGGCTAGCAAGGTACAGATTGTGAGGCTAACAAGGTAATGATTGTGAGGCTAGCAAGGTAAAGAGGGTAGCAACGTAAATATTGTGAGGCTAGCAAGATAAAGAGGCTAGCAAGGTAAATATTGTGAGGCTAGCAAGGTAAAGAGGCTAGCAAGGTAAAGAGGCTAGCAAGGTAAAGAGGCTAGCAAGGTAAAGATTGTGAAGCTAGCAAGGTAAAGATTGTGAAGCTAGCAAGGTAAAGATTGTGAAGCTAGCAAGGTAAAGATTGTGAAGCTAGCAAGGTAAAGATTGTGAAGCTAGCAAGGTAAAGAGGCTAGCAAGGTAAAGATTGTGAAGCTAGCAAGGTAAAGATTGTGAAGCTAGCAAGGTAAAGATTGTGAAGCTAGCAAGGTAAAGAGGCTAGCAAGGTAAAGATTGTGAAGCTAGCAAGGTAAAGATTGTGAAGCTAGCAAGGTAAAGATTGTGAAGCTAGCAAGGTAAAGATTGTGAAGCTAGCAAGGTAAAGAGGCTAGCAAGGTAAAGATTGTGAGGCTAGCAATGTAAAGAGGCTAGCAAGGTAAAGATTGTGAAGCTAGCAAGGTAAAGATTGTGAGGCTAGCAAGGTAAAGATTGTGAGGCTAGCAAGGTAAAGAGGCTAGCAAGGTAAAGATTGTGAAGCTAGCAAGGTAAAGATTGTGAGGCTAGCAAGGTAAAGATTGTGAAGCTAGCAAGGTAAAGATTGTGAAGCTAGCAAGGTAAAGATTGTGAAGCTAGCAAGGTAAAGATTGTGAAGCTAGCAAGGTAAAGAGGCTAGCAAGGTAAAGAGGCTAGCAAGGTAAAGAGGCTAGCAAGGTAAAGAGGCTAGCAAGGTAAAGAGGCTAGCAAGGTAAAGATTGTGAAGGTAGCAAGGTAAAGAGACTAGCAAGGTAAAGAGGCTAGCAAGGTAAAGACGCTAGCAAGATAAAGAGGCTAGCAAGGCGGCCGTGGCACTGCCTGCGCTTGTGGACCTTGGTCAAGGCGCCATCTTCCAGGACGACAATGCACCTGCGCATCGAGCACGCCTTGTGACCGACTTCCTGGAGCAGCATGAAGTCGTCCGTATGGCCTGGCCAGCGTGCTCACCTGACCTGAACCCAATTGAACACCTCTGGGATGTGCTCGGGAGGCGCATCAGGGACAACCACCCCCCACCGGGCACCCTGGCCAGGCTGGTCGACATCCTGCAGATCGAGTGGGCGGCCATCCCTCAGGAGACACTCCGTACCCTTGTGGGGTCGATGCATCGGCGCTGTGAAGCATGCATCCAGGCTCGGGGCGGACACACGCGATATTGAAAACAGATTGGCCAAATCTGACACTTTGTTTTTTGAAAAGGGGGGGATGTTCCTTTAAATGCATGTGCTGTTCACTAATGGGTCATTGTGCTAATTTCTTTTTCCAAAACAGGTGTGGAAATGATGAAATAAAACATATATACTACACGTCATTATTGAAGGGCCAGGAACGTTTTTGAGTCAATTTTTGAAAGGAGAAATAACCTATTTTCTCTTACTCTTTTCTCCAATTCGTTGCCGTAACTGAATGGATAAGAGCTCAGACAACATTGCAGTTTCCTTTTGGCACGTGTTTGGGGATTTGCCGATTTGCAATGGGCGGCCCAAGGAAGACAATTTCCACACGAAATTGTCGAATCTTCAGCAGGGTCTCTCTGACGACGCAGGCAAGGTATCGACAAAATTATCTTTGCACGTGCAAGGCAAGCCCTTTTTGAACACTACTCCAGCCAAAGTTGCCCGCAGACGAGGATAAAAAGGACCCGTTCTTGGTTCGTGTTAACCATGCTTGCAAGACGACGGATGACGGATGAGCAGCGGGGGAGAGCCCTCGCTCTGCTTGATGAAGGCCTAGCGCAGCGGGAAGTTGCTAGACGACTTGAAGTGTCGCATTCCACAATCCAGAGACTGCTGGAGCGCTTCAATGAGACTGGAGCAGTCCAGGAAAGGCGTCACACGGGTCGACCCAGAGTAACGACAAGACAGCAAGACCGCTACCTTGCCCTCTCCGTCCTGAGGGAAAGGGCATCCACTGCGGTGACCTTGAGGGGTCAGCTGAGGGACGCAACAGGTGCTAACATCAGCTGCAGCACGGTGAGAAGACGGCTACATGAGGCAAACTTGAGGTCACGGAGACCGGCCGTCCGACCCGTGCTGTCACCGGTCAACAGAGTGCGCCGCATGACCTGGGCCAGGGAGCACGTGACCTGGACAAGGCAACAGTGGGCCCGGGTCTTGTTTTCGGATGAGTCCAGGTTCACCCTGACCTTTAACGATGGCCGGGCTCGGGTGTGGCGACGTCAAGGGGAGAGGTTCGCTGACGCCACTGTCCAAGAGCATAACCGGTACGGCGGCGGGTCGGTGATGGTGTGGGGTGGCATGAGCCGTGGTACCCGGACCCCCCTGCTCCCCATTGACGGCATCCTGAACGGGGTCCGGTACCGGGACGAGGTTCTGGCGGCCGTGGCACTGCCTGCGCTTGTGGACCTTGGTCAAGGCGCCATCTTCCAGGACGACAATGCACCTGCGCATCGAGCACGCCTTGTGACCGACTTCCTGGAGCAGCATGAAGTCGTCCGTATGGCCTGGCCAGCGTGCTCACCTGACCTGAACCCAATTGAACACCTCTGGGATGTGCTCGGGAGGCGCATCAGGGACAACCACCCCCCACCGGGCACCCTGGCCAGGCTGGTCGACATCCTGCAGATCGAGTGGGCGGCCATCCTTCAGGACACACTCCGTACCCTTGTGGGGTCGATGCATCGGCGCTGTGAAGCATGCATCCAGGCTCGGGGCGGAACACACGCGATATTGAAAACAGATTGGCCAAATCTGACACTTTCTGTTTTTTGAAAAGGGGGGGATGTTCCTTTAAATGCATGTGCTGTTCACTAATGGGTCATTGTGCTAATTTCTTTTTCCAAAACAGGTGTGGAAATGATGAAATAAAACATAGAATCAATTCTAAACATTGTCAATTATTTCAACTTAAAATTAGAGAGGAAGGAAGAAGTGGCCCTTAAATTATGATTAGGAGTATAGAATCAATTCTAAACATTGTCAATTATTTCAACTTAAAATTAGAGAGGAAGGAAGAAGTGGCCCTTAAATTATGATTAGGAGTATATTGACGTTCGTACTGAGTGGGCAATGGTTTCAGTAATTGTTGTCACATCTGAGAAAATCCATTCTTCTTCTTCTCCTCCTCCTCCTTCTTCATCGTCTTCTTCTTCTCCTCCTCCTCCTCCTTCTTCATCGTCTTCTTCTTCGTCCTCCTCTTCTTCTTCTCCTCCACCTTCTTCCACAAGCTAGAGCTCCTGCGAGCACTCCCCATCCAAGCATATAAATTCACACAAACCTACCTGACAGAGGAAGTGATCTTTTGCGTGTATGACCACTCTTTTTCCCGCCTGAATGGAAGTGTCAGAGAGAGAGAAGGAGAAACAGAGAGAGAGAGAGAGAGGGAGAGAGAGAGGGAGAGAGGGGGGAGAGAGGGGGGAGAGAGAAACAGAGAGAGAAACAGAGAGAGGGAGAGAGAGAGAGAGGGGGGGGGGAGAGAGAAACAGAGAGAGAGAGGGAGAGAGAGAAACAGAGAAACAGAGAGAGAGAGAGAAACAGAGAGAGAAGGAGAGAGAAACAGAGAGAGGGAGAAAGAGAGAGAGAAACAGAGAGAGAGAGGGAGAGAGAGAAACAGAGAGAGAGAGAGGGAGAGAGAGGGAGAGAGAGAGGGAGAGAGAGAGAGAGAGAGAAACAGAGAGAGGGAGAGAGAGAGAAACAGAGAGAGAGAGAGAGGGAGAGAGAGAGAAACAGAGGGAGAGAGAGAGAGAGAAACAGAGTGGGAGAGAGAGAAAGAGAAAGAAACAGACAAAGACAGAAAGACAGAGACAGAGAGACAGACGGAGAGAGATAAAGAGAGACAGACAGAAAAACAAACAACAGACAGACAAATAGATAGACAGACAGACGCAGGCAGACAGACAACAGACGTGTGTGTGTGTGTGTGTGTGTGTGTGCATGTGTGTGCGTGTGTGGTGTGTGTGTGTGTGCGAGTGCTGTATGTGTGCGTGTATGTGTGTGCAGGTAGTGCATATGCATGTGTGTGATTTTATACTCATCTGTTTAGTTGTGAGTTTAATGTGGTAATAATCTTTATACTCACCTGTTTAGGTGTAGATTTATTATGATGATAATCCTTAACCTCAACAGCTCAGGTGTGATTTTAATTAATATGGTGATAACACTTACACTCACCTGTTCAAGTCTGACTTTAATAAACATGGTCATGATCTTTATTACTCACCATGTTCAAATCTGAATTTAGTGAGGTGATACTCCTCATACTCACCTGTTCAGGTGTGATTCTAATCTGGTAATAATCCTTGTTAGGGGAGGAGGCAACTTCACACCAATCGGCCAGACTTCCATCTTCGTTGACCCAGTTTTGGAAGGGGGTGCACATCTTGTTTCGTGTCGTTTCGTGTTTTTTTTCGGTTCCAAGTGATACGCACAGTATTTTTCCCCTCGATGTCACACGAGTCTGACTCGTCTCGTCACTGGAGAAATAAAATGTGATAGTGTTACTTAACCCTTTGACTCCCGCACGCTAAGCATTAACTGCAAAAAAACCCTTAACCCTTTGATTCCCTCACCCTATCCACCAGCTTCCTGCAGGAAGCTGGTGGATAGGGTGAGGGAATCAAAGGGTTAAGTTTTTTGCTTTGCTAGATTGCTTGACAATGCAGGATGCTGGTGGGACAGGGTGCGGGAGTCTAAGGGTTAAAACGTTATAGCGTCATCTTCTTGTTATAGACAGTTTCTCCAGTACTATATGATCGCTGTACCAACTCTCATACGACTGGTTTCTGTCGGTGTGATAACATTACAATTCTTCTTGTCGTCTATCGTTGATTGATGTAGAAACAATTTTGTGTAATGATGTTAAGAGCACTCACTGTGTCATCTTCTCAGTACACAATGTTACTGACTTTTCTAGAAACTCGCAATATCAAGTCTCATACGACTGGTTTCTGTGGGTGTGATAACATTATAATTCTTCTTATTGCTTATTGGGGATTAATGTAAAAACAATTTTGTGTAATGATGTTAAGAGCACTCACTGTGTCATCTTCTCGGTACATAATGTACCGGTAACTGATTTTCTTGAAACTCGCAATATCAAGTCTCATACGACCGGTTTCTGTGAGTGTGATAACATCATAATTTTTCTAACCGTACCGTCTACTGTTGATTAATATATAAACAATTTTGTGTAATGAAATTAAGAGCACTCACGGTATCATCTTCTCGGTGCATTATGTAACTGATTTTCTTGAAACTCGCAATATCAAGTCTCATACGACTGGTTTCTGTGGTTGTGATAACATTATAATTCTTCTTGTCGTCTACTGTTAATATATAAACAATTTTGTGCAATAATGTTAGAGCACTCACTGTATCATCTTCTCGTTACAAAATATTACTAACTTTTCCAGAAATTCGCAGTATCGTCTCATACGACCGGTTTCTGTGGGTGTCACAACGCTGTGATTCTTCTTGTTGTTGTTTAGTGATGCTTAATGTAGGGACCATCATCTAATTCCCCTTTCCTCACAAAATGGCCTATAAATGTTGCCTGTCTTTTCCTAATCTTCCTTATCAATGATCGTCTTGTGTCCGCCTCCATCAAGACTGTCTCAGTTGTTTTCTTTGCTGTCCAAGGAACTCTCAACATTCTTCTTAGAAACCACATTTCGGCTGCCTCAATCTTGTTCTGGCTTTGCGTGTTGACTGTCCACGCCTCACAACCGTATAACATTATCGGTTCTATGTAACTTTCAAGAACTCTCTTCCTGATGTTAACTGATAGGCATTAATATAGGGTTAATGTTGTGTAATAATGTCACAGACATTCACAGTGTCATCCTCTTAATACCAAATATAAACGACTTACTAGAAACTCGCTGAATGAACTCTCATACACTTTTTGTGGGTGTGACAAAATTGTGATTATTCTTGTATTTTGACGACTTTGTGCAATGATGTTATAAACACAGTATTAATCCTTCCGGTAATATCCTCTCGGGTCAGGTTGGATAGATGTATCCGCTACTGGTAACCTGGAACCCAGTACTACCTGTCACAGGGTCGAATTGCTGGCGACTAAACCAGCAACCCCACCAGTCCTCTCAGGAGGATGGTGAGGAGGGTGGCTAGAAACCCTGGTGAAAATAAATTAGATCCATCAAAGGGCGCCAGCTCTGGAGAACTACCCGCGGCCATCTAGCTAAGGGAGTAAACCATGACAGTAAATCCGATGTGGGGCCCCTAAGGCGGTTGGATGGCAAACTTTGTCACTTTCCGGCAGCTCCTGCGGCCGCGTTGACACCAAAACGTAACAGCCCTGCTGTTCCTTTGGATCTGTCAGCGAGGTGGAGAGGGGGGACAAGTTGCATGGGCAACAGCCTGTCTTCCATATTACACTGCCCAGGCTTACATCCGTCCATTCATCCACAAACACTCTGCACCTACGACCTGGAGAGGACACTCCAGCCTCGCTACTAACACTAGTGTCGGCACAACACGGGAAGCAACAGATACCGGTGATAAGTCATTGCTCAACTGGCGTAGAGCTGACGCCAGGGGTTGCTTTTGACGGTGGGAGAGACCGTGTCTTACTGGACAGCTACCGCCCACCTAAGCTGGGCAGCCCCCAGCCAGTTAGGTGCTGTCCTGCCACGACCTGCCTTCTTCATTGGGTGCATGAAGATTAGGAGAAAATCTGACAAGCAGGTCGTTAATTACCGCACCAAACAAAAAGAAAAATTCAAATTCAAGAAACGGATCAGGAAAAGGATCAGCAGTGAAACTGGGCTGTTGGAATGTCCGAACAATGATGCCTGGGCTCTCCCAAGATCTGCAAGACATCAGCGACGCCAGAAAAACCGCCGTCATAAACAGCGAACTAAAGAGGCTCAATGTGGACATTGCCACTCTGCAGGAAACACGGCTGGCTGACTCAGGAACACTAAAGGAAAGGGACTACACCTTCTTCTGGCAAGGAAAGAGTTCTGATGCCCCAAGAGAGTACGGAGTAGGCTTTGCAGTAAGGAACAGCCTGCTGAACATGATTGAACCAGGCAGCGGCGGTTCAGAACGACTCTTGACTTTCCGCCTCAAAACCACCGAAGGCTATGTCACTCTCATCAGCGTTTACGCCCCAACTCTGTCCGCCTCTCCAGACACCAAGGATGAGTTCTACGAAAATCTTGCATCAACCATAAGGAACATCCCCAGGACAGAACAACTTGTTCTCCTGGGCGACTTCAACGCCAGAGTGGGTGCAGACAATGACTCATGGCCCTTCTGCCTCGGTTCCTTTGGAGTGGGGAAAATGAATGAGAATGGACAGCGACTGCTTGAGTTTTGCGCCTGCCATGAACTGTGCATCGCCAACTCCTTCTTCAAGACGAAGCCTCAGCACAAAGTCTCCTGGAGGCATCCCCGCTCAAAACATTGGCACCAACTGGATTTGATCCTAGTAAGACGTGCCGCTATCAAAAACGTTCTCCACACTCGCTCTTATCACAGCGCAGACTGCGACACAGACCACTCTCTGGTATGTTGCAAGATCAGGCTACAACCAAAGAAGTTCCACTGCTCAAAGAAACAAGGGAACCCTCGCATTGACGTCAGCAAGATGCCTCAGCCAGATCTTGTAGAACAGTTCGCAGAGGCCTTTCAGAGAGATTACGATGCATTGCAGCCCAGAGACTCTGCCACTAAGAGATGGGAAACGCTACGAGACACCATGCACCGCACTGCTATGGCCACCTTTGGGAAGAAAACTGTGAAGTCCCACGACTGGTTTGAGGCCAAATCATCAGAGATGACTCCCACTGTTGAGGCCAAGCGTGCCGCACTCACCAAGTATAAGCGGTCACCCAGTGAGAAGAACCTGCAAATCCTCAGGGCTGCCAGAAGTAAGGTTCAGCTTAACGCCAGGCGCTGCGCAAACGAGTACTGGACAGAGCTCAGCGAAGAGATACAGAGTGCTGCTGAAAGAGGCAACATCCGAGGAATGTATGATGGCATCAAGAAGGCACTGGGACCAACACAGAGCAAGATCGCCCCCCTCAAATCCTCCACTGGGGAAGTAATCAGCAATCCTAGCCAACAGATGGACAGATGGGCGGAACACTACTCCGACCTCTACTCCACACAGAACATGGTGTCCCCCTTAGCCCTCGATGCCATCAAGTGCATGCCGGTAATGGAAGAACTTGACGCAGAGCCAACTGCGGACGAACTCAGCAAGGCCATTGATAGCCTGGCATCAGGGAAGGCACCTGGCAACGACGGAATTCCCCCAGACCTCATCAAGCACTGCAAGACTTCTCTTCTGCACCCTTTGCACGCAGTTCTCTGTCAGTGTTGGAATGAGGGAGCTGTTCCACAGGACATGAGGGACGTCAAGATCGTCACCCTGTACAAAAACAAGGGCGAAAGGAGCGACTGCAACAACTACAGAGGTATCTCGCTCCTCAGCATTGTTGGCAAAGTCTATGCTCGGGTCCTCCTAATCCGCCTGCAGAAACTGGCTGAACGCGTCTACCCGGAATCACAGTGTGGTTTTCGAGCAGAGAGATCCACGGTAGACATGGTCTTCTCCCTTCGCCAAATCCAGGAGAAGTGCAGAGAGCAGCGGATGCCCCTGTATGTGGCATTCATTGACCTCACCAAGGCCTTTGACCTAGTCAGCAGAGATGGCCTTTTCAGGGCTCTCCGAAAAATCGGCTGCCCCCCCCCCCCCCCCCCCCCCCCCAAACTGCACAGCTTAATTGAGTCCTTCCACTCAAACATGAAAGGGATGGTGCAGTTCAACGGAAACCTCTCCAAGCCCTTCGACGTACGCAGCGGTGTGAAACAAGGCTGCGTCCTGGCCCCAACCCTCTTTGGAATCTTCTTCGCTCTCCTCCTGAGGCATGCGTTCAGCACAGCGCAAGAAGGGATCCACCTGCGGACCAGATCAGATGGCAGGCTCTTCAACCTCGCCCACCTCAGAGCAAGCCCTCATCAGAGACATGCTATTTGCCGACGATGCCGCAGTTGTGACCCATACTCAGCGGGACTTGCAGTCACTAATGGACCGCTTCTCCCAGGCCTGCAAAGATTTTGGTCTGACCATCAGTCTTAAGAAGACAAACGTCCTGGGCCAAGACACGCCATCTCCACCAGCCATCACCATTGATGACTACGAGCTTGAAGCCATCCATCAATTCACTTATCTTGGGTCCACCATCACCGATAACCTCTCCCTTGACACAGAGGTCGACAAGAGGATCGGGAAGGCAGCCACAACACTAGCCCGCCTCACACAAAGGTGTGGACAAATCCCAAGCTGACCACAAAGACAAAGATGGCTGTATACAACGCCTGTGTCCTCAGCACCTTGCCGTATGGCAGCGAGGCGTGGACCACGCATGCTCATCAGGAGAAAAGGCTCAATACCTTCCACCTGAGAAGCCTACGGCGCATACTTGGCATTTCCTGGCAAGACAAGGTGACCAACACCGAAGTCCTAACCTGCGCTGGCCTCCCAACCATGCATACCATGCTGAGACAGCGTCGGCTGCGCTGTTGGGCCACGTTCGCCGCATGGAAGATGGTCGCATCCCAAAAGACATCCTTTATGGTGAGCTCGCCACAGGGCAGAGAAACATTGGCCGCCCACAGCTGAGATACAAAGATGTTTGCAAGCGTGACATGAAGGCGCTTGAGATCAACACCGAGTCCTGGGAGGACCTTGCAGACGACCGCAACAGCTGGAGAACTACTCTCAAGAAACAGCTGCGGATTGGTGAGGACAAACTGTCAGCTGCTGCATCAGAAAAGCGAGTTCGCAGAAAAGGGATGACAGCCAACAGACCAGCATCAGCATACACATGCGACCGCTGCGACAGAGACTGCCTCTCTCGCATTGGTCTGTACAGTCACAGGCGACGCTGCTTGGACCAAGCAGACAGCCCATCTACACATTAGAACGGATGTACTTTGTCCATGGTCAGCCATGACCGAAGGAGGCCTACTAAAATATCCTCTCGGTACAAAATCTAAGTGACTTGCTGGAACCTTGTTGAT
>JAPXFY010000506.1:0-10000 GCA_030674185.1 Monoplex corrugatus | reverse complement strand
TCTTAATAATCGATACAATACAATACCTTTATTTGTATAGCGCAAAATCTTGATAAATTCAAATCTAAACGCTAAAACAGACACACACGCACGCACGCATGCACGCACACACACACACACACACACAAACACGCACAAGGCTATAATGGGGAGAAAGAATAAAAGCAATGGAAAATTATAGAGAGCATATTATATACAATTATATATTACAATGTGATTCCCCTCCGAGTGGAGACACGCTGCAGAGGGGATTGAGTGAGGTCAGGATTTTATGCAGAGGAGAAAAGGTGAGTTTTGAGAGCGGACTTGAAGGAGACAAAAGTAGGTTGCTGACGGACAGAGAGAGGAAGTTTGTTCCAGGAAAGTGGACCAGAAACAGAGAAGGCTCGTGGACCATAGGTATTGAGCTTAGTGCGTGGAAAGCGAAAAGTCAGAGGATCGGAGGCAGAGCGGAGGGTACCTGAGGGAACATAGATCTCAAGTAGGCTTGACAGGTAATCGGGGGCTGCGTTATTGAGGCTTTTGTAGCACATGGTGTCTAGTTTGTACTGTATGCGCTTTGATACAGGGAGCCAGTGAAGTTGTGCCAGGAGAGGAGATATGTGGTCAGCTTTTTTCTTTTTTAGTGCAAGGCGTGCAGCATTGTTTTGAATGCGCTGCAGGATGTGAATGGTGGAGGCAGGAAGACCAGACAGGAGTGAATTGCAATAGTCAATGCGAGACATTATGAAGGAGAGAACGAGTTTTGCAGTTGTTTCGACAGAGAGATACTTCCTGATCAGGCTTATACGATGGAGGTGGTAGTTGCAAGATCTGGCAGTTTGAGAAACAAAGTTGTTCATGGAGAGGGTAGAGTCAATGCAGACACCAAGGTTTTTAGCTGAATCAGAAATTGGTGTGTTACATAATGGGAGAGAAAGAGGAGGCAGCTGAGAAAGTTTCTGACGGGTGCCAATGAGGATAGCTTCTGTCTTGTCGTCATTAAGCTGAAGTTTGTTGAACGTCATCCAGTTCTTAATGTCCGAGTAACACTCAGTGGTGCGAGTCAAGAGGCGCTGTATATTGTCTGGTGTGTCACTGTCTAGAAGTTGGGTGTCATCAGCACAGAAGTGGTGTTTTATAGAGTGGGAGTTGATGATGGTAAACAGGGGGGAGGTGTAAAGAGTAAAAAGAACAGGGCCAAGGACAGATCCTTGTGGAACACCACAGGTCAGGTATGCAGGTTGAGAGTAAGTGCCATTAATGAGAACAGTTTGTTTTCTGTTTGATAGATATGAAGTGAACCAGGAGAGAGCAATGTCAGAGATGCCAAAAGTATGATGAAGTCTAGAAAGGAGAATACCATGATCAATGGTATCAAAGGCTGCAGAGGGATCAAGGAGTGTGAGGAGAGAGACTTTGCCAGTATCAGTTGCAAGGAGGAGATTGTTGAGAATGTGTAGCAGGGCAGTTTCAGTGCTATGGCACTGGCGGTAGGCTGACTGGAAAGGATTGAGGAGATTGTTGGCAGACAGGTGCGAGTTCAGCTGGTTGAGGACAACTTTTTCGGTGAGTTTTGACAAGAAAGAGAGATTAGAGATAGGCCGGTAATTTTTCAGTTCATTTGGGTCTAAATTGTATTTCTTGAGGAGAGGGTGAACAATAGCAGACTTGAAAGAATCTGGGACAGTTCCAGTTTGAAGAGAAGTGTTGATGATGTCAGTGATGAATGGGAGGAGAGTAGGGAGACAGTCAGAGTAGAGAGAACCTGGAAGAGGATCCAGTTCGCAGGTTTTGAATGACATGGATCTGATTGTGTTGAGAATTTCTTCTTGTGAGACTGGGGTAAGAGTAGTAAGAGGTGTGCCAGAGAAGGGAGGGTCAGGTGGGCATGGTTGACAGGGTGTCCTGTCAAGCCTGTCACGAAGAGTTTGTATTTTGGTGGTGAAATACTTGGAGAATACAGATGGGAGTCCTTCATTTGTGCGTTTTGTTGGGAGAGGTAAATCTTTTCGTGTGCCAAGGAGATGATTCATGGTTGTAACGAGTTCTCTTGAAGAAGAGGCATTCAGGATTTTGGTTTGGAAATAGCTTGTTTTTGCAGATGCAATGAGGGTGGATACTTTTGTTTTATAGGCTTGGAAAAGTTGCCTATGTACAGTGAGTTTGGATTTGCGCCAGCGGCGTTCTGTTCTGCGGCGGGCACGTTTCGCGGTTGGGGGGCAGTCAGGAAAAAGACGGGTTGTGGCTGGAGCATGAGTGTCCAGAAGATGGTGGAGAGTAGTATAGAATTCATCGGCAAGGTTATGTGACTTTTCAGAAAGGAGGCGGGAGGCATCAGATGAAAATCAGCACTTATTCTTCATTTGGGACAGAACCCATACGTATTCTATATCGAAATAAACGATTTTAAATGCTCTATCACACCAGGGATCTTATATGTTCCTTTACATAAAAATATCTCTGTTATTTTTAATTTACTTACTGTATGCACATTTCAAACAAATATCAAAATATATCACATCAAAATCCATAAGGAATAAAAAAAATATTATAACCGTATTTTAATAAAATAAACAGTTGCGTAATATTTCTGATTCATGTTTGCATTATTACCAGTTGTTTTTGTTTCAATGTATCTTTAAATACAATTGTAATAATTTGTTTAAGTCAAATAGGTAAAAACGATATCATGGACTGTCCCGACCCGTACTTGTTCTTAATAATCACCACTTGTTTTCTCATTTGTTACAGAACCAATACATATTTTATACTCAAATAAAGGATTTTGGTTGCTCTTTCACACCACGGCTCTTATATGGTCCTTTACTTGAAAATGAGTGTGTTAATTTGATTTTTAATTTGCACATTTATAAAAAAATTAAACATTTCTCACTTTTCAAAATTCATAAAGAAGAAAAAAATGTTATAAATGCACTTTCAATAAAATGAACATTTGTGTTGTGTTTCTGAATTGTTTTAGCATTAATAACAACAGTTTTTGTTTCACTATCTATTTAGATACAATTTTAATGATTTTTTAACTGATATAGTTATAAATGATACCACGCATTGTCTCGACCCGTTCTTGTTCTTAATAATCAGCAATTATTCTTTCATTTGGATCAGAACCCATACATATTTTATAGCAAAATAAAGGCTTGTGAATGCTCTTTGACAACACAGCTGTTATATATTCCTTCACTTGAAAATAAGTGTGTTAATTTGAAGTTGAATTTGCACATTTTCAAAAACATATCAAAATATATCACTTATCGAAGTTCATAAAGAAAGAAAAAAAATTATAACAGCACTTTTAATGGACTATCTCACTTGTTGAACACAAAGGAAACTCTGTGTAACATCTAAACAGATCAAACCTGTAGTTGTACACACACACTATGCATAACACTTATCCCCCTCACAAGGGTCTATGACCTAAATGAATAAATCACTTAAAATCTGAAAATCATTAATACTTATCTTAATTTTGGACTGTGCCACAGTCAGTCATCATCATCGAAGTCTTCTGTTGAAAACAAAAGTCAAAATGCTTAACATGCAAAGACATCACACTGTACACACACACACACACACGTGACGTCTCACCTGTAGAAATAGAGGTTTAATATACAATGCCTCATCTGTAGAAATAAAGGATTAAAACATGTCTCACCTGTAGAAATAAAGGTATAAAACAAGAAAAACCTGATGTCTCACCAGTAGAAATAAAAGTTTAAAACATGATGTTTCACCTGTAGACATCACACCTTCAGAAACAAAGATTTAAAACATGATGTCTCACCTGTAGAAAGAAAGGTTTAAAACATGTCTCACCTGTTGAAATAAAGGTTTAAAACAAGACGTCACACCTGCAGAAACAAAGATTTAAAACATGATGTCTCACCCGCAAAAATGAAGGTTTAAAACATGTCTCACCTGTAGAAATAAAGGATTAAAACATTATGTCTCACCACTAGAAATAAACGTTTAAAATGTCACGTGACGTCTCACCTGTAGAAATGAATGTTTAATATAGGATGCCTCACCTGTAGAAATAAAGGTTTTAAAACATGATGCCTCACCTGTAGAAATAAAGATTTAAAACAAGATTTTAAAAAGACATCACACCTGCAGAAACAAAGGTTTAAACATGATGTCTCACCTGTAGAAGTAAAGGTTCAAAACATGATGTCTCACCTGTAGAAATAAAGGTTTAAAACATGTCATATATGCATAAAAAAGTGTTAAAACATGATGTCTCACCTGTCATAATAAAAGTTTAAAAAGACGTCACACCTCCAAAAACATTGGTTTAAAACATCTCACCTGTAGAAACAAAGGTTTAAATCATGATGTCTCATCTGTAGAAATAAAGATTTCAAATAAGATGTCATATCTGCTGAAACAAAGGTTTAAAACCTCATGTCTCACCTGTAGAAACAAAGTATAAAACATGATGTCTCACCTGCAGAAATAAAGGTTTAAAACACGAAATCACACCTAGCGAAATAAAGGTTTAAAACATGTCTCTACTGTAGAAATATATGTTTAAAACATGTCATACCTGCAGAAACAAAGGTTTCAAACATGATGTCTCACCTGTAGAAATAAAGTTTTAAAACACGATGTCTCATCTGTAGAAATACATGTTTAAAAGAAGACGCCACACCTGTAGAAATGAAGGATTACAACATGATGTCTTGTCTCACCTGTAGAAATAAAGGTTTAGAACAACACTTCACACCTGCAGAAACAAAGGTTTAAAGCATGATGTCTCACCTGAAGAAATAAAGGTTTAAAACATGATGTCTCCCCTGTAGAAATGTAGGTTTAAAACATGTCTCACCTGTAGATATAAAGGTTTAAAGCACGTCTCACCTGTAGAAATACATGTTTAAAGAAGACACCACACCTGTAGAAGTAAAGGATTATAACATGATGTCTCACCTCTAGAAACAAAGGTTTAAAACTTGATGTCTCACCTGTAGAAATAAAGGTTTAAAACACTTCACACCTGCAGAAACAAAGGTTTAAAGCATGATGTCTCACCTGTAGAAATAAAGGTTTAAAGCATGATGTCTCACCTGTAGAAATAAAGGTTTAAAACAACACTTCACACCTGCAGAAACAAAGGTTTAAAGCACGATGTCTCACCTGTAGAAATAAAGGTTTAAAGCATGATGTCTCACCTGTAGAAATACAGGTTTAAAGCATGATGTCTCACCTGTAGAAATACAGGTTTAAAGCATGATGTCTCACCTGCAGAAACAAAGGTTTAAAGCATGATGTCTCACCTGTAGAAATACAGGTTTAAAGCATGATGTCTCACCTGCAGAAACAAAGGTTTAAAGCACGATGTCTCACCTGTAGAAATACAGGTTTAAAGCATGATGTCTCACCTGCAGAAATACAGGTTTAAAGCATGATGTCTCACCTGTAGAAATACAGGTTTAAAGCATGATGTCTCACCTGTAGAAATACAGGTTTAAAGCATGATGTCTCACCTGTAGAAATACAGGTTTAAAGCATGATGTCTCACCTGTAGAAACAAAGGTTTAAAACATGATGTCTCACCTGTAGAAATAAAGGTTTAAAACAAGACATCACACCTGTAGAAACAAAGGTTTAAAACATGGTGTCTCACCTGTAGAAATACAGCTTAAAACGAAATCTTACCTATAGAAATAATGGTTTGAGACAACACATCACACCTGCAGAAACAAATGTTTAAAACCTGATGTCTCACCTGTAGAAATAAAGGTTTAAAACAAATGTCTCACTTGTAGAAATAAAGGTGTAAAACATGACGTCATACCTGCAGAAACAATGGTTTAAAACATGATGTCTCACCTCTAGAAATAAAAGTTTAAAACATGATGTCTTACCTGTAGAAATAAATGCTTAAAAGAAGATGCCACACCTGTAGAAATGAAGGATTAAAACATGACATCTCAGCTGTAGAAAACAAGGTTTAAAATGGATGTTTCACCTGTAGAAATAAAGGTTTAAAACATGTCTCATCTGTAGAAATGTTTAAAACAAGATGTCACACCTGCAGAAACAAAGGTTTAAAACATGACATCTCACCTGTAAAAACAAAGGTTTAAAACATGTCTCACCTGTAGAAATAAAGATTTAAAACAAGACATCACCACTTCAGAAACAAAGGCTTATAACATGATGTCTGACCAATAGAAATAAAGGTGTAAAACATGTGTCACCTGCAGAAAAAATGTTTAAAACAAGACGCTGCACCTGCAGAAACAAATGTTTAAAACATGATGTCTCACCTGCAGAAACAAATGTTTAAAACATGATGTCTCACCTGTAGAAACAAAGGTTTAAAACATGTCTCACCCGTAGAAATACAGGTTTAAAACATGTCTCACCAGTAGAAAGAAAGGATTAAAACATGATGTCTCACCTGTAGAAATGAAGGATTAAAACATGTCTCACCTGTAAAAATAAAGGTTTAAAACAATATCACACCTGCAAAAACAAAGCTTTAAAAGATGATGTCTCACTTGTGGAAATAAAGGTTTAAAACAAGACGTCACACCTGTGGAAACAACGGTTTAAAACGTGATGTCTCCCCTGTAGAAATAAAGGATTAAAACAAGATGTCCCACCTGTAAAAACAAAGGTTTAAAAGATGTCTCACCTGTAGAAACAAAGGTTTAAAACATGTCTCACCTGTACAAATAAAAGTTTAAAACAAGACATCACACCTGCAGAAACAAAGGTTTATAACATGTCTCACCTGTAGAAATACAGGTTAAAAACATGTCTCACCTGTAGAAATAAAGGATTAAAACATGTCTCACCTGTAGAAATGGATTAAAACATGTCACCTGTAAAAATAAATGTTTAAAATGACGTCACACCTGCAGAAACAAAGGTTTAAAACATGATGTCTCACTTGTAGAAATAAGGTTTAAAACAAGACATCACACATGTGGAAACAAAGGTTTAAAATGTGATGTCTCACCTGTCGAAATAAAGGTTTAAAACAAGATGTCACACCTGTAAAAACAAAGGTTTAAAACATGTCTCACCTGTAAAAATAAAGGTTTAAAACGACATCACACCTGCAGAAACAAAGGTTTAAAACATGATGTCTCACTTGTGGAAATAAAGGTTTAAAACAAGATGTCACACCTGAAGAAAAAAAGGTTTAAAACGTGATGTCTCACCTGCAGAAATATAGGTTTAAAACAAGATGTCACACCTGTAAAAACAAAGGTTTAAAACATGTCTCACCTGTAGAAACAAAGGTTTAAAACATGTCTCACCTGTAGAAACAAAGACTTAAAACATGTCTCACCTGTTGAAATAAAGGTTTAAAACAAGACATCACACCTGCAAAAACAAACGTTTAAAACATGATGTCTCACCTGTAGAAATATAGGTTTAAATCATGTCTTAGCTGTAGAAATAAATATTTAGAACATGATGTCTCACCTATAGAAATAAATGTTTAAAACATGACATGTCATCTGTAGAAAAATGGATTTAAAACATGCCATATCACCTGTAGAAATAAAGGTTTAAAACATGATGTCTCACCTGCAGAAAGAAAATTTTAAAACAAGACGTCACACGTGCAGAAACAAAGGTTTAAAACATGATGTCTTACCTGTAGAAATAGAGGTTTAAAACATGACGTCTCACCTCTACAAATAAGATTAATCAAGATTTCACACCTGTAGAAATAAAAGGTTTAAAACATGATGTCTCACCTGTAGAAATAAAGGTTTAAAACATGACAGCACATAATCAACAAAGATTACTTTCCCTGACCAGAGTCAATGGCTTGACTTAATTCTTCAATCGATATATGGTACCGGCACCTTGGCTCTGAAGACCACCATCATCCTTGTCCTCCAGGGGAATGGTATCTGCAAACATAAGACCAAAACAAAAAACAGATGTAATATCTAATAATGCAAAACCACAAATAACACTGCCCACCCCCACTCCCATACTTTTCAATTCCCATAGCTCATACAAAAATGAATTTTAGACCTAACGTTAAACGCAGCTAACATGACCTCAAAAACCTGAATGAATACTGTTTTTCATATATAGTACAAGTGTAAGTTGATTATTCCTACACATTACAAGTGAAACAACTTATAATCTTCAAAGTATGATACAGCAACAGAGCTGAATTTAATACAAATGCCCTACATAAACTAATATAAAAAATACTCAATAACCAGTTAAATGCTATCATTCATACTTGTACAGCTATCAATGATACAACTATCATAACTCAATGCTACAACAAATGTAACTGCAACAGCTTTAAACCAATAAAATGGGCATAGTCGCAATGTGGGTAAATGTCTGCCTTCCAACAGGAAGGTCCTGGGTTCGATCCACCTAGAATCTCTGCCTGGTAAGAAAAAGATGGATTTTTTTCCACAATCTTCCAGGTCAGCATATAGGCAGTCCTGCCACTGTTCAGACCCATCCTTTCCTGTGTATACGCACAAAAAATGTCAAATACGCATGTAATATGCATGTTAAAAATCCTGTAAGCCATGTCAGTATCTGCCTTATGGAAGCATGAAAACATCCACCATGCGTGCCCATCAAAAAAGAAATCGTTTAAACATTAATAGACATATAAACCACTTATCTTTAGTTCAGAAGGTTGCCATGGTTATTGGAAAAGGCTCCACCATCATCACCTGAAACAAAGAAAACAAGCCGTTACATCCGAAACACACACACACACACACACACACACACACACACACCCTGTCCCAGGCCCCCCACCCACCCCTTCCCTTCCCCAACCCCCTTCCCTCCCACCCCAACCCCCTACCACCCACCCCAACCCCCTACCACCCACCCAACCCCCTCCCACCCACCCCAACCCCTTCCCTCCCACCCTAACCCCTTCCCACCCACCCTTACCCCTTCCCACCCACCCTAACCCCTTCCCTCCCATCCCAACCCCTTCCCACCCATCCCAACCCTTTCCCTCCCTCCCACCCCCCTCCCCTTCCCTCATTCCTTAACTTTTCCCTCCCTCCCTAACACCTCTCTCCCTACCCATTTCTTTTCCTCTCCCACATTTCCCCTCTCCCACATTTCCCCTCTCCAACATCCCCCATTCAATGCAGGTCTACATCAACCATCAATCAGAAAATACCAATATTCTGGACAGTCCTGTGTGTTCTAATATCATATAATGCTCACGGTCTGTGAGCAGCTGGACTATGCGCTCCATAATGTCATCATCATCATGCTATGTCATCATAATCATGCTATGTCATCATAATCATGCTATGTCATCATAATCATGCTATGTCATCATAATCATGCTATGTAATCATCATCATGCCATGTTATATAAATAAAAATAATCATGCTATGTAATCACATTCATGCTAAGTGATCCTAATACGCTATGTCATCATAATCATGCTAAGGTACTTACATCATTATAATCATGATAAGATACTCAGAGCAACAGGCTGAAATAGCTAGTTCACAATATCAGTTATCATTGTCATAATGTTCAGATATTCAGATCAACTGGAATACATAATATAAAACATTATCATAAAAATAACAAGATACTCAGAGCAAGTCGAATGTGTTCCCCAATATTATCACGACAATACTAGATACTCAGAGCAACTGCAATATGTATTCCACAATGATATCACCAACACTGTAAATTATGTTCCAGAAAAGAACATCTAAAATCAAAATATTCAAATTTAACATTACAACACACCTAATGAAATAATAGAAGTTGTAAAAGCAATGGAAATCTAAATTCACTTATTTAACTTTGATAGAAAATATCAAATTAACTTCATATTTCATTTCTTCTAGTTTTTGTAACTGGAATAACAACCTTAGCGTGGGAAACAACCAATTGGAGACACCAGTAACTTGGAGAACAACTAACTTAAAGAACACCAGTAATGTGACCAGTGACTTCGAGAATATTTAGTAATCCGGAGAACAACAGTAACTTGGAGAATAACCGTAAGCT
>JAPXFY010005062.1:15000-16017 GCA_030674185.1 Monoplex corrugatus | reverse complement strand
TGTAAAGTGATAAAAAGGTAGTACTATACCTGTGTTTATTGCTTTACAATGCCATGGGATTATCAACGTGCCTTGTCAAATCGCTGCAAAGTGATAAAAAGGTATTAGTACATCTCTCGGGCCTGGTGCCAGGATATGTTATGATTGTAAGCGTAGAGTACAGCTCTGTCAGTCCTAGCACATGCGCGCACGCGCGCACACACACACACACACACACACACAGAGAAACCGAAACACAAACCGAAACACAAACACAAACACAAACCGAAACCGAAACACAAACACAAACCGAAACCGAAACAAATCAAAACCGAAACCGAAACACAAACAGAAACACAAGCACAAACACAAACACAAACACAAACACAATCCGAAACACAAACACAAACCGAAACACAAACACAAACCGAAACACAAACACAAACACAAACACAAACACAAACCCAAACACAACCACAAACACAAACACAAACGCAAAACCCAAACGCAAAACCCAAAGCCCAAAACCCAAAACCAAAGCAAGGTACGAAATATGGTAAAATTATCTGGCAATCAATGATGAATCTCAGTAATCATTTCAAAGTAATGACGGAATTATCTTTATTGAACTGTGCCAAGACAAATGCAGCAATGAGAATGATATCAGTATGATCAACTTGATTTTATTTATACTTTACGTCGTTCTATCTTTATAAAAAAAAAAAAAAAAAGCCCTGATATGGGTCTAGTAGTCGGCTGACAGTGGCCGGATCTATAAAGAGGGCATAGCTTGTGCAGCGCATAAATATTTATGCCCTCTTCGAGTACATAGCAAAGTCCAGGTACATAATACTAAGTACTCGGTGATCTATGAAGGGCTGGCCTGGGCTGTAAGCAATATGAACTTGAACATATCTGACTGTGTGTTAATGGGTCTTCATAATGGTTGAGAACTAATACTGGAATGTCTTGACTGAACATTTCCCAACGTCAGTTCTGATCCCAAAAATGAACTCACGGTGAATAACTGATTGTATT
>JAPXFY010005062.1:0-7500 GCA_030674185.1 Monoplex corrugatus | reverse complement strand
AATGCAAGTCGAAGCGCGTCGAGTGTCATACAGAATGCAAGTCGAAGCGCGTCGAGTGTCATACAGAATGCAAGTCGAAGCGCGTCGAGTGTCATACAGAATGCAAGTCGAAGCGCGTCGAGTGTCATACAGAATGCAAGTCGAAGCGCGTCGAGTGTCATACGAGTATCATATAATGATAATGATGTCTGTAAGTTGTCACGGTTTTTGTACAGTCTTCCAAAAACGAAGTGAAATGGGCGTAGAAGGATAATACGAATACAGCGAAGTTGTGCTGGAGTTTTGCACCATTAAGGATGATTACATCTATCTATCTATCTATCTATCTATCTATCTATCTATCTATCTATCTATCTATCTATCTATCTATCTATCTGTCTGTCTGTCTGTCTATCTGTGTATCTATAGCTGTCTCTACCTATATCTCTTATCTCTGTCTCTGTCTCTCTCTGTCTCTCTCTCTCTCTCTCTCTATCTATCTATCTATCCATCTAATCTATCTATCTATTTGTCTGTCTGATTGTTTTTCGTTTCATCCATCCATCCATATCTCTCTCTCTCTCTCTCTCTCTCTCTATATATATATATATATATATATATATATATATATATATCTATATCTATATATATATATATATTATATATATATATATATATATGTATATATATATATGGGGAGGAAGAGGGAGGAAGGAGGAACAGGACAAAGGGAGGGAGGGAGGGGTAGGGAAAGTATACAGGGATGGGGGAGACTGTAGCCTACTAATATTGTTAATTTTTTTCTTTCTTTTTTTTTTTCTTTTCTCGTTTCTATGTGTCTGTTTGTTCGTTTTATTAGTCATCTGTGTGTCTGTCTTTTCTCTCTTTCTGTCTGTTTGTCTGTCTGTCTGTCTGTCTGTTTGTCTGTCTGTTTGTCTGTCTATCTATCTGTCCATCTATCTATCTATCTATCTATCTGCGTTTCTATCTATCTATCTATCTATCTATCTACCTATCTATCTATCTATTTATCTATATACATACTTATCTACTTCTCTTTCTATATGTAACAGAGTGCCTTGCTCTGTTACGATCTTTCCCCATTTACCTACAACGCTCAAAGGCAACACCGTGTAGCGTGCTTGCCTAGATCAAAAACGCCTTGCATTCTCTTGGCCTAATTATACTGGTATTTCACAGCCTCTGCCTATCCATAGCTATGCATTAATCATTCCAAAGATCTAACCAGTACATGACGCATATACATTGTAGATAACACACTGCTAAACAATTAGCAGATCTACAATGTGTACATGTACTCTAAAGCGGGCCTACGACAAGATTTTGTCGTCATCTCCAGTCAGTATTATGTTGTAGTTTTACAGAACGTAGAGGGGGCCGTCACTAATTTATGCTGCCTTTACTGTAGCATTATAGAACAATCGCCGTGTAATTGCCGGCGGGAACACTCAGACAATGACCGCAGGGCGCGTCTGTCTCAACCGCCCTTAGGTATTTGTGGCTCGATAGCGAGCACATACCCACTCGCGAAACTGCCGGACAATGACCAGCGTTTCACTTGTGTGTACTGACGCGCTGCGTTAAAACTACACACTAGCCTAAGTGTTGATTTATTAATTAGGTGAGAACAACCAATCAGACCTTGCCATCTGAAAGGTTTGAGATTTGAAAATATGACCATCATGCTCTGTTCCCAGAGTACAAATTAACAAGGCGCATCATAGCGTGGGCTTTTCCAATGTCACTCTCAGTCTCACCAGAGGTGCCCTTTCCTGCCACCACCACTCTTGGTCTCACAGCAGGTGATCAACTTCATGGCATTACTGTAGCACTGTCTTCCTTCCTGTCTTCTTCTTCGTATTCTTTTGTCTCCTTCCATATCCCAGTACAGTCCTTTTCCCTTATTGTCATTTTCCCATTTTCCCTGTTTTCCTTCCCTACCTATCCTCATCAAGAGATAATAAAGAGTCAAGTAGTAAACGAGGACTTGTCTTTTGATTGAGAGACTTCCCTTTCTGCTCTGGATTCAAAGGACCACCACAGCAACCATCACCAAACCCCTTAACCCACTCATCCATCTCACCTGGCGCTGCGATTCATCACCCTCACTTACCCCCCCTTAACCACTCGAGTCCATCTCACCTGGCGCTGCGATTCATCACCCTCACTTACCCCCCCTTAACCACTCGAGTCCATCTCACCTGGCGCTGCGATTCATCACCCTCACTTACCCCCCCTTAACCACTCGAGTCCATCACACCTGGCGCTGCGATTCATCACCCTCACTTACCCCCCCTTAACCACTCGAGTCCATCTCACCTGGCGCTGCGATTCATCACCCTCACTTACCCCCCCCTTAACCACTCGAGTCCATCATACCTGGCACTGCGATTCATCACCTCACTTACCCCCCCTTAACCACTCGAGTCCATCTCACCTGGCGCTGCGATTCATCACCCTCACTTACCCCCCCTTAACCACTCGAGTCCATCTCACCTGGCGCTGCGATTCATCACCCTCACTAACCCCCCCTTAACCACTCGAGTCCATCTCACCTGGCGCTATCGAGCAGGATCCAGATTCGGAAAGGGAAAAAGAAAACAAGAAGACAGTGCTGCAGATTCATCAAGTTGCCAAACCATGTCAAACACACAGCTCTACAAGCTACCAAAGCTGTCAGGCGACGAAGGCACCTCAGTAATCGAGGACTTTATCCAGGAGGCCAAGCTTTTTCTTCAGCTCCAGCCCCTGGATGACAAAGCAGCTGCCCTCTGGCTTATATCATCGTTAGAGGGCCCAGCTCGTCGAGAGGTGCTATGGCAACAAACAGCAAGAGTGGATACTCCAGTCAAGATCCTGAAGATGATCCAGGACAACTGGGGTGACCAGAGGGACTCCACAACTCTTGCTGCCATATTCTACAACAGGCAGCAGGGAAAGGTGGAGACTGTCATTGAATACGCGACCTGCCTACGCGTACTCTGGATGAAGGCCAACCAAGCTGAAGAGGGGACATTGTCACCAATGCAGGTCCGGGACGCCTTCGTCTGTGGTCTCTCCCCAGGCGCTCTCAGGAGGGATGTCCGGCGCTACATAAGAGATCACCCGGACACCACCTTCGAGGGAGCCAAGATGGAGGCCCTGCGGTGGATGAGAGAAGACAGCTGTGCAGAACACCACCTGGCACAGCTGATAGGGGCAAACTCCAGCCCAGTCATCACCCGTATGGAGGCACAGCTGGCAGAACTCAGTGCCAGCATAGACCAAGAACTCCAGCGGCACGACACTGTGGCTGCGAAGGAACCACCCTGGCAACCATCTCTCCACAGAAGCCAAAAGCGACCGTCACCATGGCAGCAGCAGCCACCACAACATTGTCTTTGGTGTGACCGGGCCGGCCACACTGAAGACAAATGCTGGAACCTGCGGCGGTACGAGAAGAGGGCCAAGCGGCGACGGCAGCCTGCACCCAAGAGAGCTGCAAAGCAAAGTGCAAACCCTGCTGTCACCCACAGGCAAGCTGCAAGGCACAGGAAGAAGAGACACCCAGGCAAGTCCAGGCCTGCCAATACTCCTTCTCCCTTGCCCCATTCTCCCTCTTTTCCTCCTCAGCCCTCCAAACCTGCTGCTGCCCCCAAACCCCCCTGTGCCAGCCAGAGCCTGAGTGCTGTCAGCACTTCTGGAACCAGCAGTGGACCTCCCATTCTGGTGCCACGCAGACACCATCGTCGATCCCAAGGCCACCCAAGCCATGATGGTTGATGCCAGGACCCAGCAGCACCGGAGCAGGTGACGTCTACACCAGCAGCTGACGACGACCTGCAGGTAGGCATGCATGTTTACCTGCGGGACATGATACCTGGTTCCAGCACAGCATGGACCAACACCTGGTCGCCGGACCTGTATTGTGTGACGGCACGCCATCCCCAGCACCGTCACATCTACACGGTCCAGTCACTAACAGGTGGCCCTCACCAGGCCATTTCCAGAATCTACCTCCTGCCAGCACCTGGGTCCATGCCAGACATGAAGCCACCACCAGACCCGGAGTCATCTGACTCTGAAGATGAGCAGTGGCTAGTCTGCCCACAGCCACAGCCGATAACTCTGACTGTGCTGTTAGTATAAGACTGCACTGAGAGATTTGTCTGTCATTGAATACTCAACCTTGCAAGCTTTATTTTGAACAAAGGTATCTAGTCATTTATGTATCGATTTTACCTCTGGCAGGCAGTTACTGCTATTATTGGTGTTTGTGAATTGTTTGTTGCTAGTAGGTAGAATGACTTGAATGTCAGAATTTGTTGACTATTGTTCTGCTGTTCTTGATGTTTATTGATTGTGCTGTGAACCTATGTTTTGTTTTTTTATGGTTGGAAAGGGTGGGTAGGGGGAGATGGTTTGGTTTAAGTTTTTGTTTTTGTTTGTTTGTTTGTGTTTTGTTTTGGATCATTTGTTTATCGACGAGAGAGGTGATGCAAAAGGAAAGCTGCCAGTTATTGGTTTGTGTATGTATGTTCAATTTTTCCTAAATTGAAATATCATTGAATGTCTATGTTAGCATCTTATCTTGAGACGAAATATGGACTCGTGTTTGTTCAGTACTGTCAAACTTTAAAGCACATTAATTGGAATTCAGTTGTTTAATGAGATGGAGTCTGTTAACTTCAGATAATATTGTTTGGGGTCTGTAAATGTTGGGAAATGCTGTTTGCTTTTGCATTCAGACATTGGCAATGCTGATTTTTCTTTCAGACACAACAGTGCTGCTTTTGCATTCAGACATATATTGTTTGCTTGCTTAGTTAAATTTTTTCATTGAAATTCTTAGATATAAACACTTTTTTGTAATGTACACAGAGTATTGCAGGCAATAGAAATGTGAAATCATTTCAATGGTCATCAGACCACGCAGTTGCAAGAAACAGTCTGAATTTCTGATAAAATATATAAATATTGATTGAAGGAACATCATGGTATATCAGTGATGATCAGTAATGAAATATTTTAACTGGGTTCAAGCATTTTAATTGAAACTGGGATCAGTTCTTTGAGTATATGTCTAGGAATCAGAGCAAGGCAGATACAGAAATCTTACAAAATGTATCCATGGAAAAGAAATCCTGTTCTCCGATTTTAGGTGTTAATAGTTTTCCAGGTTATCAGTCTTTTTTTCACCATTTTCATAGACCTCAAACAGTCCTTTAGAAAGGACTTTCTTTTATTTTATCGAGTTCTTCCCTTTTTAAACATTTTCTTGTGCCAGTGAAGTATTTCAATCATCTGTACATAAAAAACATTTAAAACAAATAATCACCTGTAACACATTTCATGTTTGTCTTTTCATTGTCATTTGCAGTAAGCTTAGGGACTTTAATGTCTCTTATTTCTTTAGATTCTAGCTCGAGTCTATTGAGTACCGCGTTAGATTTGCAGAATTCACACAGCGAGAAAGTACGTTTTGATCTAAACGATGTGCTATCTCACAAGATCTGTAGCACTTTGCGTGGCGGCCACCATTGTAAAGATGGGACTGAGGTTTAAATGTAATAACCACTATAGATTTAGCCCCTATTTTCATGTGGCTATTGTAGGACTATGAACAACCATATTCTGCCAAAAGCCAAGATACAAGGCATTGTTGTGCAGAGGAAGAGTATTTTATACTTGACAAGGTTGTATTTTTACATACTGACATGATGACTGATGAAACACGTGCTCAGCTAATTGATCTGTTTAGTGTATCCCTTAGCTGATCAGCACCACTGATTTGATGACATGGTTTAATAGTAATATGCTATACTATTTTGTTATCATTGTCTCTAGCACTTGATCTAGAATTATACTTAATCACATAGAGATAATGGGTAATAGATTACTCAAGTGTGTTCTCTCAACACTGCTGACTGCTATTTGATTAGGTGCTGTTTGTGATGACATAGTTCTCATTGTCAAATAGGCCTACTATGTCATCACCACTGAATATTAACTGTCTGAAAGCTACCAGGATGCAATGCATTATTGTGCACTATTTTATACTTGATAATGTTGTATGTGTGTACATAATGGTAGTTGATGAAACATGTGCTCAGCGAATTGATCCAATTGTTGTATCCCTTGTCTGCTCAGCACCACTGCTATTCATTAGTAATATGCTATGCTATTTTGTCATCATATCTCTAGCACTAGATATAGAATTACACATAACTACATGGAGCAAATATTTAATGGATGACTCAAGTGTGTTGACTGCTATTCAATAAGGTAGACCTACTGTTTGTGACAACAGCTCCCATAGTCAAATACTATGTTTGTCGTCACCACTGAATATTAACTGTCCAATAGCTGCCCACTCAGATGTTATGTTACAATTTACTCAGCCCATGACAGCCAAACAGCTTAATATGACTGTGCATGATTTTGCCAGTACATTATTGGAGGTCTAGCCTATGCTAATGCTATTGAACAAGCAGTATGGTAGTTACCCTCAACTTATCAAAGGGTTACTCAGAGTTTTGTTATCAATTATTTGTTCCGTGATTACAAGTGCTAGTGCTTTTGAGTGTTAATATCGACAACACATATTTTGGTATAATGTAATAGTTCTTTACACAACATTTTGTTATCAATTATTTGTTGCATGTTTACAAATGCTAGTGCTTTTGTTTGTAAATGTAGACATCTTCTGTTAGAATGTAGTAGTTCACTCTTGTACATTGACATTGGTATTTCACAAAATGTGTACTTTGTCATTGTATTTATGAAACCTATTTTGTGTCTTACAGGCACTGTCTTCTTTGTCTTCTTCTTTGAAGTCTTCTTCTTACATGTCTTCTTTCGGTCTTCGTTGACTGACTTCTCAATAATAAAGAGTCAAGTAGCAAAACGAGGACTTGTCTTTTGATTGAGAGACTTCCCTCTCTGCTCTGGATTCAAAGGACCACCACAGCAACCATCACCTCTCCGGCGGCAAATAACCAATAACCATCACTTACCCCCCTTACCATTCGACTTATCACATATATATCTAACTATCTGTCTATCCATCTATCTATCTATCTATCTGTCTGTCTATCTATCTATCTATCTATCTATCTGTCTGTCTATCTGTCTCTCTATCTATCTGTGTATCTATCTATCTGTGTATCTATCTACCTATCTATCTGCGTTTCTATCTACCTATCTATCTACCTACCTATCTATCTATTTATCTATATACATACTTATCTATTTATCTATCTGTCTCTCTGTCTGTCTGTCTATCTGTCTATCTATCTATCTGTTTGCGTTTCTATCTATCTACCTATCTATCTATCTATTTATCTATATATATACTTATCTACTTCTCTTTCTATATATCTAACTATCTGTCTATCCATCTATCCATCTATCTATCTATCTATCTATCTATCTGTCTGTCTGTCTGTCTATCTATCTGTGTATCTATCTATCTATCTATCAATTTATCTATCTACTATCTATCTATCTCTCTCTCTCTCT
>JAPXFY010005061.1:0-16023 GCA_030674185.1 Monoplex corrugatus | reverse complement strand
CCCACTAAATTACTCTACATATCATATATTAAGTTCTTCACAAACTTAACATGTCCTACCAGAGATGCCACATGCTTAGGCCCAAAATCTCTGATATCTCCTAACAACTTGTTAGAGCTATAGGCCTATATCCATCAATTAAAAGCCCACCAATCCTTCAGGTGTTATCAAAATTAAACAATTCCACCAGCCCTTATGGTGCATACAATAAACATCAAATATTGCCTATTGCAAAATTAGTCACATCTCTTGTTAAATTCATGTAAATAATAGAACAAAGTAACCTGACACTTAGTTTACTATAATGAATTTATAAAGTTATGCAATCCATCAAAACAGTACAAACAATTTATATAACTGGTATAACTGAGTATACTATACAACCAACTAGGATAATAAAATAAACTGGTTTTAAAGACAATTACAAAATCAAACATTAGGTCCAGTATCAACACTTATCATTTACTTAAATTTCACAACCATATCAACACATTTGTTATCCTTTACAAGACACACCAAATATTATTAGAACGCATTAATCATAGGCTTCAAATGTTTTCTATGCCTTGTCACTCTTCTTCTACCTTCTTTCGTAGAGGCTGAATAAATCCTTGAAACCCTTGCAGGAAATAAAATAAACGCATCCTTATTTCTGAACATAAAGGTGCTGCTTTCATACATTTCCTTTTAAATTGGAAGAATAGAATGAAAGTGTCTAGACTAAACTATACCTGAGTTAGGATTACTATTCCGGGGCGCTCAGTGCAGCGGCTCTGCTCAGCCTCCCAACTGTTCGACAACCTGGCAACGGTTTGTCAACAGATATTCCGAGGATCATGGGAAATCACTATCGGCTCTGTAAATTACTATTCAATCATCAATTTAGTTCAATCTTAGCAAATTTGAACCTATTTATTCACTTTGAATATAATAATGTCATAACAATAAAAATAATCTGTAAATTTATTAGAATCATATTCCAACATTTTCAACCCATATACTAGCGGACGACACAAAATCATCTTCTTCTTCCGTAGAGCGACCACAATAAACACACTGATTCTCCTGCCGCTTTTGAAAGGGGGGTCTACCGATCAGCGCTTTAAAAAAAACAAAAACAAAAACAAATAAAAACATTGCCAGCCCTGCTGCCACCAGGGCACACCAGACAGTCTCCGAGTCTCCTCTCACAAGACCCATCCACACACAGCCAGTCTTGCTGCCACCAAGACATATCATTTGGTCCAAAAGCAGTCCCCTCACACACATGATCCACTATTTTTCATCTCTCTTCTTAACTTAGTTTTGGTTGATGTCTACATTTTTACTCCGCCATTTCATCTCCCCTGGGCCCCCCAGAGCCAATCCCCAGAGTAACCCAGCTGAGACAGGCCGAGCTTATTGATTTCAGTGTACCATCCCCGCCCTTCCCTTCCCTCCCCTCCCTCCATCTGCCTATAGATCATTGTCGTGTCTGCTGGAGGCCCCTTGCGAGCGCGTCCAGCGCAGTGTCCTTCAGGTGGTGGTTTACTCTGATCCTGAATGTGGCTACAGTCTCTGCATCCACGACGGACTGTGGGAGCTGGTCCCATTCCCTGGTGGTACGTGGCAGGAACGAGAAGTGTCTGTATCTGTTGGCGCCCTGGAAGGTGATGCGCTGGAACTGCTGGTTGTGGCCTCTGCGACTGCACTCAGGGACAGGTTTCATCTTGGTTTTGTCGACTCGAGCCAGGTCGTGGTGTATTTTATACAGCATGGCGAGTCGTGCTGCCTGTCTCCGTTGCTGCAGGGTCGGCCATCCCAGCCTTTCCAACATCTGTGTCACACTTGATCTATGACAGAAATTATAATGCGTGAATTTACCCTACCATACTCCGGTTTAATAATACCTAAAATAAAAATGCATTTATTTGGAGGTATTATATGCGAAAAAGATGTGGCAATGCCGCACATTTTTTTATGTGTGTTAGCTTTTTGTTGTTTTGTTCATTATTTTTGGTTTTCCCTATATTTTGCACCATGTTTGTCATTCCCTCACGCCGCTCATTTCGGCTATCTGCACAATTTCAATTTAACAAAACTGACATCATCGGGAGAGCAGAGCAAGGGAAGCTAAGGGTACAAAATCTGGAACAATTTTTCACAAAGCCGTGATTACATATGTGATTGGGGAAGATACGAATAGTAATGATGATGTGGAGTTCCATCGTGGATTGACACTTCGTTGCAGGGCTGTATTCTGCTCTTCCTTTTAAAATATCCCCTAGTAGTCAGTCAGGCCTGAGATACAGACACCTATGGTGTCAGAAAATATAAGCAACACGCTGAAAAACACACCCGTGATGTGGGTATATCTGTTCAAACTGATGAATCAGACTTATCTGAAAGTTACCTAACTACAAAGAGACCTGTTATCTCCACACACACACACATACACGCACACACACACACACACACACACACACACACACACACACACACACACACACACACACACACACAGATACACAAACACACACACACATACATCATCATCATCAGGTGCCTTGCCACATGGCATTGGCGATCATGGCCTTCCATTTGTTTCTATCTCTTGTTGCCTCAAGCACCTCTTTTACCCTTTTTGTCTTCAGCCACTCTGCAAGTCCGTCCAATATCTTCTCCATGGGTCTACCTAGTGCTCTCTTTCCCTCCAGCTTTCCCGTTGTGACCAGGTGCTCCAATTCCCCTTTCCTCATAAAATGGCCTATAAATGTTGCCTGTCTTTTCCTAATCTCCATTATCAATTATCTTCTTGTGTCTGCCTCCATCAAGACTGTCTCGTTTGTTTTCTTTGCTC
The DNA here is from genome assembly GCA_030674185.1 of Monoplex corrugatus. Classification (NCBI taxonomy): domain Eukaryota; kingdom Metazoa; phylum Mollusca; class Gastropoda; order Littorinimorpha; family Ranellidae; genus Monoplex; species Monoplex corrugatus. Next base: position 13,184 of record JAPXFY010005061.1, on the reverse strand, counting down.
TCCATGGAACTCTCAACATTCTTCTTAGAAACCACATCTCGGCTGCCTCAATCTTGTTCTGGCTTTGCGTGTTGACTGTCCACACCTCACAACCGTATAACAGTATTGGTTCTATATAACATTCAAGAACTCTCTTCCTGATGTTAACCGACAGGCATTTGTTGCTTTTCATTTTCTTGAATGCTGTTTTGGCTTGTCCGATTTTGATGGCTATTTCTGATGTGCATCTGCGGTCTGGTAAAATGATCGTTCCCAGGTATTTAAACTTATCAACCTGTCTCAAGGTTGTGCTGTTTGCTGTTATTTTGCATGAGGGGATTTCATGTTTATACTGATCACCATGACTTCAGTCTTCCTGCTGTTTAGTTCCAACCCCTTACCTTTGCTGCAACGAGCACAGTGTCATCTGTGCATCGAATGTTGTTTATCATTTTTCCTCCAACCTTATTCATCTCGATTGACTTTAATACTAACATGAAAAAAAAGTGATAGAACTAAGCAAATAGCTAGATGATAAATAATGTGTAAGATAAATATGGTATCTAGCAACTGACTTCAAACAAAACAAAACAAAAGTTTTACGTGACAACACCTCACGAACATTTACACACTAAAGAAATATATATATGTAAGCTTACATCAGCTTACATCGCCTGCAGATACACAGAAAGATGCAGATCCTTTCCTAAACGAAAGACTGAAATTGTACCTGATTGTTTTGTTGTTATTAAACTCCTATGCGCCAGAACCAAACCCAGGCCCCGATAGCATTTCTGCCACCCTACCAGAAAACTCCGAGGATCACTGCCCATGTGGGGAGTGTGACCTGTCAGTTACCTGGGGACAAAGAGGTGTCCAATGCGAAACCTGCGGTCATTGGTTTCATGCTAGTTGTCAAAGCATTACAGACGAACACTACGCAAAATTGAGTGACTCTAAAACTGATGTCTCCTGGTACTGTGCTCTATGTGGTAACCCAAATAGCATCATAGTTTTTAATCTGCATGTCAACGATTGGCAATTCTTCTCAACTGATCAGTCCGGATATACTACTTGCAGTTCTGAGAAGGACATTTCGTGCACAACGCCAACAGAGAAGAACTTTCACCCCCTGCACGCATCAACGCCTACTAGAGCCAGTCAACAAGACAAGTGGAAAGGTCGTCCACTGCGTATTCTGAACATTAATTTTCAGTCATGCATAGCAAAGAGGGCACCAATGCAAAATGTTATTGATAGTCTCTGCCCGGATATTATACTCGGAACAGAGACACATCTAGACAATGACATTTGGGATGCAGAAGCATTACCGGGACCTTACCTTCTCTATCGGAATGATCGTGACAGGGAGGGAAGGGGGGTCTTTGTGGCAGTGCATAAGAACCTGAACAGCTTTACTGTGAAAGAACTGGAAACTGACTGTGAAACTGCGTGGGCAGCATTGCAACTAAAAGGAAAAAAGACTCTGTATTTATGCTCATTTTACCGTCCTGACGATGTTGACCACGAAAGTTTGAGGAAATTTGGAGAATCTCTTGATAGGTTATCTACAAATCCAAATGCACACGTGCTAATTGGAGGTGACTTTAACTTCCCAGGATTTGATTGGGAGACAGCCACGCTGAAACCTCACGCCCCAGCTGTGGGACAACACCAGGAGTTCCTTGAGCTAATTAGAGATCATGGACTTGAGCAAATGGTGATTCAGCCCACTAGGCTTAGGAACACCCTTGACCTTATCCTCACTAATTCACCAGGCCTCATTCCAAGAGTAGAGACTGTCATGGGTGTTTCTGACCATGAGATAGTCTACTGTGAGTACAACATCGCGGTGGAGAAAACCAAGCAGAGCCCCAGATGGATTAAACTTTACAACAAAGCAGATTGGGATGGCATGAGAGAAGCAATGAAGGCCCTGCACTCCAGCCTTGCAGAGGAAAAGGGAAACCTGGCTACAGAAGAATTATGGACGCGCTTCAAGGAAGCATACTTACAAGCTGAAGAGACTTATGTCCCCCGTAAACAAGCATGTCCCAAATGTAGTAAGCCTTGGGTTACACCTGATATAAAGAAGCTCATTAACAAGAGAGATAGGATCTACAAGAAGCTGAAGAAGACAGGATGACAGGACCTGAGAGAAGAGTCCACAGAGCTGAGACGAATGATACAACGCAAACTACGCAGGGCATACTGGACATACTTAAACGAAACCCTGTCAGAGACCCCTCAAGATGAACCTACTTCATCTTTAAAAAGATTCTGGTCCTATATTAAACACCAGAGGACTGCAAAGATAGGGGTGTCATCTTTGAAGGTGCAGGGCAGGTTGATATCAGAACCCAAGCACCAAGCAAAGACTCTGAATGAACAATTTCAGTCTGTTTTTACCGATGGCCAGGTCTACACCAAGGAACAGTTTATGGACAAATGTCGTATGAACGAGGCAGACTACTCCGAGCTCAGCAAGATCCACATCTCAGAGGAGGGCATCAGGAACCTGTTAAAAGGATTGAATCCTTACAAGGCCTGCCGAGAGTGCTTAAAGAGCTCGCGAACGAAGTCGCTCCACCCTGGGAAATGCATCACCCTCCCGGTTATCAGTCCCAAGAGAAAGAAAAAGCTGCTGACACCATCGTACCAGCTGCACAACCATATTCTCGCCAATGTCATCTCCGCGAAGTATCTGGGGATCACGATCACACAAGACCTAGATTGGGATCTCCATGTTCAAAACATCACGAACAAAGCCAACAAAACGTTAGGATTCTTGCGAAGAAACCTCAGAGTCAGTAACATCAGACTCAAAGAGACAGCCTATAAGGCTATGGTGCGGCCCATCCTCGAATATGCAAGTACTGTGTGGGAGCTGTACAAAGAAGGACAGATCACAAAAATTGAGGCCGTGCAACGAAGATCAGCACGTTTTGTTTTAAATCGCTATAAAAGAACCGCTAGCGTCACCAGTATGTTACACCACCTCGGATGGATATCTCTACATTGCCGACGTAAGATCACAAGGCTCACCATGATGTACAAAATTATTAACAACATGGTCCAGGTGGATTTTGGCAAAATGCACAAATCCCAGGAATCAAAGTTGAGAGCACCAAAGGAGAGGGACAGAAGAGCACACTCAAGGCAGCTTGCTAGACTTCAGTGTTCACGGGATTACAGAATATATTCGTTCCTCCCGCGAACTATCCCTGAGTGGAACGAATCTGACTGAAGCTGTGGTTGGAGCCGCGTCTCCTGGCGTGTTCACGTCGGGAGCTCGCATACTCCACCAGTAGTAGTAGAAGTAGGTGGGTTTTTTGTTGTTGTTGTTTTTGGTTTTTTTTGCGTACCCCCCTGTGTGATAGTGTCAGAATAATCAACGTGTTGATTGTGGACACTAAACAACAAGAACAACAAGAACAAGTAATTACTTAGTAAACATAAACACTTATGGTAAAAAAAGATACTTATTTTCACATGTATACACTAGAAATATGAAAGCCTAAACAGGCTCGCTATTTACTGAACAGAAAATTTCACAACACACATACACATCCAGCAATAATATTAACTTCACCATATCACCACATTCAATCATAACTGCATATCCATTTACCATCTTATGCATGCAAGCACACTCGTTATACCGAGGAGACACACACACACACACACACACACACACACACACACACACACACACACACACACACACACACACACACACACCACACCACACACACACACACACACACACACACACACAGTGAGAGAGACAGAGACCGAGAGAGGAGGGGATGGAGAGGGGAGGGCGAGAAAGCTGATGGGAACAAAACTACGCCGGTCACCGGTTGATAACGACTGCAGACGATTTCAACATGGCGACACGTTGGGGTATTTGCAGCACGGGTCTCATCGCCCAAGACTTTTGTTCAGCTCTCAAGTCCTTGCCAAGCTCGGAACACGAGGTGAGACCTGTATACTAATAGGACATTTGTTTCTGCTTCTTATGTAGAACTGTCAGGTGATTGTAACGACACAACAATCGTAACTATGTAGGCCTAATTGCTAAACTTAAAACTTTAAACTACTCCACGTCTACGTTCATTTCAATTGGGTGTTGCATCGGTGTCTTTCCAAAACGACCTCATTTAGATCAGCGCGTGCATGTGTTTGTGTGTGTGATTGACAAAACAAACAAGACTTCTTTACTCGTAGAGCTTGCATTCCCATTTGAACGCTACCAAAGTAAGCTTAATAAGTAGCTTTCACTGCGTCAAAGAATAGGCAACATGGGCTATCCATGTAAAATTGTTGTGCTCACTGTGTGTATGTGTGTGAATCGATCCTCTGCATCGGACAAATGCAGGTTAGTGTGTATGTGTGTGTGTGTGTGTGTACGTATGCCCCTGTATTTGTGTGTGTGGTGCAAGTGTGTGTGTGTGCATGCATGTGGGCTTGCACAAGCGAAGATGGGTCTGTGTTAGTGTGTGTATGTTTGTTTGAGAGGGTGGGTGGGTGTATGTGTGGAGTGAATAGAAGATAAATTTTATCTACTCTGTGTTGTGCGTGTGTGAGGGGAAGAGTGCAGGTATAGTGTCATACTGCCCTAAATGTACTTTGTCTAGCTTGTGGCTGGTCGGTCTGTGTCTATCTTTGTAGGCCTATCTGTCTGTCGGTCTGTCTCTGCTTCTCAGTCTGCCTGCCTGCCTGCCTGCCTGCCTGCCTGCCTGCCTGCCTGTCTGTCTGTCTCTCTGTCTCTGTGTCCGTTTATAATGAACATGTATTTGAACGTATGCTTTTGTAATGTGTATCCCCCTTCTGAGGGGTTTTAACCAGTATGAATAAACTGTCTGAATTTCTCAGTGGTTTTAACCAATATGAATAAACTGTCTGAATTTCTCAGTGGCTTTAACCAGTATGAATAAACTGTCTGAATTTCTCAGTGGCTTTAACCAGTATGAATAAACTGTCTGAATTTCTCAGTGGCTTTAACCAGTATGAATAAACTGTCTGAATTTCTCAGTGGCTTTAACCAGTATGAATAAACTGTCTGAATTTCTCAGTGGTTTTAACCAATATGAATAAACTGTCTGAATTTCTCAGTGGTTTTAACCAATATGAATAAACTGTCTGAATTTCTCAGGGGTTTTAACCAATATGAATAAACTGTCTGAATTTCTCAGGGTTTTAACCAGTATGAATAAACTGTCTGAATTTCTCAGTGGTTTTAACCAATATGAATAAACTGTCTGAATTTCTCAGGGTTTTAACCAATATGAATAAACTCTCTGAATTTCTCATGTGATAAATACATCCATATGTTCAGTGTTTTTGTGTGGAGGTGTACATAGAGTTGCCCTATGGTACTGCGGAGATTGGTGATAAAGTTTTCTCCCCTTGTCATCCCTACAGTTGTACGGCTGCTGGCTGTTTCCATGCAATCGTTATGTCTGTCCTATCAGTCTTATTGCTCTGATGCTTTTGCTCTGTGTGTGTGTGTGTGTGTGTGTGTGTGTGTGTGTGTGTGTGTGTGTGTGTCTGTGAGAGATTTGGTTGATGGCATGCAAGTGCATGCGTGTGTATATATCAGAGTTTCCGTTTACCGAGAATTATCGGTATTTTACCGGTAAAATTTAGCTTTGACGGAAAAAAATGGAAGCTGTCCGTCACTGTGACGGATAAAATTTGGAAAGGGGGGGAACAAATTTTCAGCTTCACCGGCTGGCTATGGATGTGGCGTACGTGTTATTTCTCACGTCCTGTCCAGCAGCGAGCTTAGCGTTGGAAAATCAGACCAGTCTAGACTACCCATCACTTTGCTTCTTGATTGGCTGTAGTAGACAGTGTAGTGGATGCGTGCGCAGTGATGCTGGTATTCGCGCCACATTTATTCGTAGTGTAGAAGCCAGGCCTAATCATGTCAGGACAAAAGTCCGTTGCTGATTTTTTCGTGAGAGCCAGGCCAAAATCACAGACTGAGACTGAGAGCCATCCTCAGAATGTTTCAGCAGATCTACAGTCGGCGACAGAAAATCAGTCTATGTGCAGTGAGACTGATACTCAGGATAGGCCTACTAGTACTAAATCTACCGGTGCAAGTTCAGCAAAAAAATGAAAATGTCGAAATCCCGTGAATACCGCGATGAATGGGAGGCATCATTCAAGTGGCTGTACACTGACGTAGAAAATGGTGCGACCAAAATGTTTTGTCGGGTCTGTGTGAGTGCCAACCAACTGAACGGATTCACTCGTGGATGCAAAACAATGCAGAGATCTGCTCTGGTGGACCACAGCAACAGCGCAAGTCACAAATTAGCAACACAACTTGTGTCTCAGCAGCGTGTGTTCAAGGAACATCAGGAAAACGCAAAGCAAGCTTCTGGTAGTGCACTGTCAACGCAGCTTAAAGTGGTGTTTCATATGGCTAAAACCACAACCCCAGCCGCTCGGTTTCCCGATCTGATTAGGCTGCTTCAAGCAACTGACTGTCCACATCTCAAGGTGGAATCCCAAATCTACAAACATTCAGATTCTGTGGATGAAATGGAAAAGTCAATTGCAATTGTGATCAACAAACAGATAAATGAAGCCATTCAACAGTGATTTTGTTGGGATTGTGATTGATGAGACGGTGAACGTAACTGTTGATAAGAAACTGATTATCTACCTGAAAATCGAGAGTGGAGGTGCAACAGAAACGGTGTTGTTGGGGAATTTTACTGTTCATTCTGGGATAGCAGAGTGCGTCACACAGAAAGTGGAGGAGGTGCTAGAGTCCCGCAGCATAGATTTGGCAAAGGTGGCAGGTCTTGGCTCAGATGGGGCCTCTGTTATGACTGGTAAGCAAACAGGTGTTGCACAGAGGCTTCGCAACAAAAATCCTTACTTGATCAATGTGCACTGTGTGGCGCATCGGACTGCTCTAGCCGCACAAGATGCAACAAAGGCCGTGCAAAGAGTGGCCGACTTCAAAAACACTGTCAACTCCGTGTATAAGTATTATCAGTATTCGGCTACACGTAATCAGCGACTGAAGGAGCTGAGCAGAGCCATGGACAATGAGGATTTCATCAGTCTAAAACAGCCGTGTGCAGTGCGGTGGCTGTCCCTCAGTCGTGCTGTGGAAGCCATCAGACTGAACTGGGCACCAGTTGTGATTGAGCTAGAAGAAGAGGTGAGTGCCAGGAAATGTGCAACAGCTGGGGGTCTTAAGCGTGCACTAAGTGCCTACAGTTTCACCGCGATGATGCACATGTTGTGTGATGTGCTGCCAGTGATGAACAGATTGAACCTGACTTTCCAGAGGGAGGACATAAACATTTCTTCCATACAGCCCATGGTGAAAATGACAACTCTAACTCTGAACGATCTAGCGCACACTCCAGGTGAACATGAGAAAAGCTTTGAACAGGAGTGTACAGCAGGAAAGTTCATGGATCTACCTCTACTGTATGCAGATGAGCAGTCAGTGGGGGAGTACAGGCGTATGCGGACAAACTACATTCAAGAGCTTGTCAGTGCATTGGAAAGGCGATTTCCAAAGGATGACGTGGATGTACTGACGTGCCTGGATGTTGTTCTGAACCCATCCCGGTATCCACCTCAAGAGTGCGAGCTGCTGGAATTTGGTGCTCGCGAAATTGCTGTTGTGACAGACTTCTTTGGAAAACCAAAACAAAACAGTGATGGACAGGAAGCCCCGCCCCTCATTGACGCTGAGCGCACAAGAAGAGACTTTCTGTCAGTGAAACGTGTTCTGCATGGCTACAATCGTCAAATGCGGTTGGAGCAAGCGGCAAAAACTATCATCAATGACTATGCAGAGTTGTTTCCTGATTATGCTGTGCTGTGTAAAATCGCTGTCGTCATCCCTGTATCAAGTGTGGCTGCAGAACGAGGTTTCAGTTTGGCAAACAAGATCAAGACAGCCCAACGCAGTCGCCTTGGAGACCAGAAAGTAGATCGCCTTATGCAAATCGCTTCCTGCAGAGCACACATGGATACTTTTGACTTTGCCGCAGCTGCAGCTCAGTTCATGAAGGGAGACAGGAAGAAGACGATGTAGAAAGTTAGTTTTTAATTTTTGTTTAAATGAGTACCGTTGTAACTTGTTGTTATTGTTGATTTGACAGATTAGTATAGACTTCGTTTGTGCTAAATGTTTCTTTGGTAAGCCTACTCGGTAGCCGACGTGTAGGCCATCGTCTGCCGTATCGGTTTAGCCGTGTCAATCGGTGACAACACAGTGAAGAGGGGACGGATGAAAATGGTCCTATGACGGAATTTTTTTTACCTCGTCCGTCCCAGGACGGATAAAAAAAAAAAAACTAGCGGAACCTGTGTATATGTTTGCTGGGGGAGAGAGGGGGGAGTTGAGAAAGACCAGGATGGTGTGTGTTAAATAAAAGACAGTGATAATGATGATTTATTTATTTATTTGTAATCTACATATTTGCTTAAAATTAAGCATACAGAAGAAGCTATACACCATTAATTCAGTAATGTAAGACAATACATAAGGTACTCAAAGATTTAACAGCTTATGCTGTCATCACCATCATTATCATCAGGTGCCTTGCCACATGGCGTTGGCGATCATGGACGTCCATCTGTCTCTATCTCTTGTTTTCGCAAGCATCTCTTCCACCCTCTTTGTCTTCGGCCACTATGCAAGTCCGTCTAGTATCTTCTCCATGGGTCTACCTGGTGCTCTCTTTCCCTCCAGCTTTCCTGTTGTGACCAGGTGCTCCAATTCCCCTTTCCTCATAAAATGGCCTATAAATGTTGCCTGTCTTTTCCTAATCTTCATTATCAATGATCTTCTTGTGTCTGCCTCCATCAAGACCGTCTCGTTTGTTTTCTTTGCTCTCAATGGAACTCAACATTCTTCTTAGAAGCCACATCTCGGCTGCTTCAATCTTGCTCTGGCTTTGTGTGTTGACTGTCCACGCCTCACAACCGTATAACAGTATTGGTTCTATGTAACATTCAAGAACTCTCTTCCTGATGTTAACCGACAGGCATTTGTTGGTCAAAATGCTTTTCATTTTCTTGAATGCTGTTTGAGCTTGGCTGATTCTGCTGGCTATTTCTGATGTGCATCTGCGATCTGGTGTGAAATGATCGTTCCCAGGTATATAAACTTATCAACCTGTCTCAAGGTTGTGCTGTTTGCTGTTATTTTGCATGAGGGGATTTCTAGTATATTCACAAGGTTTTGTAGGTCCCTTTCATTTTCTGCAATAAGCACAGTGTCATCTGTGTATCAAATGTCGTTTATCATTTTTCCTCCAACCTTTAATCCAGGGTCTTCCTCTAGGTTTCTTATGATGTTTTCGCTGTAAAGTGAAAACAGATCTGGTGACAAAACACAACCCTGTCTGACTCCTCTTTTGATGTTATGGAAAAAGCTTATATCGTTTTCTATTCTCAGTGCAGCTGTTTGTTCCCAATACATATTTCTGATTATTCGTAGATCTTTTCCATCAATATTGAGTCTTTCTAGTTGGTTGATCAATTCTTCATGTCTTACTCGATCAAAAGCCTTAGTATAATCAACAAAGCATAAACATAAAAAATATAAAATATATAATAATAATTACAATATTTATATAGCGCAAAATCTTGACAAAAATCAAATCTTATAAAATCCTTATTCATCTCGATTGACCTCTTTATGATAGTTCTTAGGATGTATATGGCATTAATAGTTCCTTTCCCTTCCACAAATCCACACTATTCATCTGCTATTTCTCTTTTGATTCTATTCTTTGTTCTCATCATGATTATTCTTAATAGGATTTTTGTTACATGACTCATCAAACTGACTGTGCGATGGAGTTCGCATTCTATAGCCCCCTGTCTTCTTTGGAAGTGCAATGAAAATTGATTTTGACATATCTTTGGGGATTTTTCCAGTGTCATAAATTTCATTTAGGAGGACTGTTATTTTTTCAATACCAAATTCCTCCAGGGCTTCAGTCATCTCCGTAGTAATTTTGTCTGGTCCTGGGGCTTTTCCTGGTTTCATCTTTTTCAGTGCTGCTCTAACTTCATCTTTCATTATGGGTGGTCCTTCAAAGGTCTTCCTTGTAATGTGTTCTTCGTTTCTGTCATCTTCAAAAAGGTCTTTAATGTACTCTCCCCATCTGTCTAACATTTTGTCTTTTTTCCATCTTTCGATTTTAAGCAACCAGTTGATGTGCATGTATTTTTCCTGTGGACAATTTTTTCAATTCGTCTGCACATATCCTGAGGATCCGTTTCGTGTCGGTCTTCCATTTCTTTGCACTATTTCTTTGCATTTTGTTTTCAGCCAAGCTTCCTTAGCTTCATTGCACTTATTCCAGATTTCTTTGTTTATCTTCCTGTATATCTCCTCGTTTCTCTTTGCCTTCCCCCGTTCCTCCATCAAGCCTAAAATTTCTTTTGTCATCCAGTTCTTTTTTTGCTTTTCTATCTACTTCAGGGATTTCTTCACAAGCTTCATTTATCGAATTTCTCAACTTTGTCCATTGATCCTCACTGTCACTAACGTCTTCTAGAGCACTGAATTTGTTTTGAACATGAACATTAATTTTTTTACGTATCGCTTCATCTGTCTTTAAGAGTCCAAGATTCAGTTTGATATTGCTTTTGGTCTGTTTCCTTTTCCTTAATTTCAGCCTAAATCTTCCCACTACATTACTGTGGTCACTGTTGCAGTCTGCGCCTGGTAGTGTTTTTGCTGACAGTAAAGAATTTCTAAATCTTTTATTAATCAGGATGTAGTCAATCTGATTTTTGGTATTTGAGTTTGATTTTCCCACGGCAGTTGAAAATCGTACAGAGCAGGGCTTTGCCCTGCTGCCTTGGTATAAAACATTGGAGAGATAGGTTGATTTCCCAGGTCACACCCCTTGAAACCCAGTTAGCCTTCTTGCCTTTCTGAAGTCTTGGTTTAAAAAAAAAAGTGAATATGAATTTGAAGCGAGGGAGAGGGGATGGGTGCCAGCCTCATGGTGCTGGTCCCGGGAAAAGTCGAGGTCTCTGCCACCTCACTCCCCTATGACCTGAGGGTTATGAAATTATCTAGGTAGGACTTCAGGACCTGGCCAGCTCATGGGTTTATGTGCAGGCTTAGGCTTCTGCTGTGATCGTTCTGGATCTTCTCCATCACATGGCACCTGTGACATTGGCGCATATGGAATTCCGAGCACAGAGACGTCGTCTTGAGAAATTGAAACTGAAACTGAAACTTACAATCTCAGGGGTTTTGGACTAGCTTTTCTTTGGTCTCGACTTACTTAGTGACATGTGTCGTTATGTTTGTTGGCTGTTGTGGCAGGTGGTGGCGGTGGCTGGTCGCCAGAAGGAGAGTGCTGACACGTTTGCCCAAAAATATCATGTGCCTGTGGCCTACGGCTCTTACCTCGACTTGGCCAAGGACCCCAATGTTGGTTAGTGAAATAGAACCATGTAGAATGTTCTTTTTACACTAAGGGTTTTGATCTCTGTGTATGTAATGGGAGATTATTTGACATCAGCTAGAATGAGAGTTTGTCTGTGTGTGTGTGTGTGAGAGAGAGAGAGAGAAAGAGAGAGAGAGAGAGAGACAGGGGCAGATGGGGGAGGGGTGGGGAGAGAAGGATTTCTTGACGGTATGCTGCTGTTTTTACCACATTTGGGATCTCTTTCACCGTGTAATTACATATCTGTGTAATCCTAAGCTAGATGTTTCTAACATTGGTTTCTACTACAGAAGCTTTGTCAACATAGCATGTAGCAACTGAAGCTTGGTCAACATGGCGTATGGCAACTAAAGCTTCGTCAACATAGCGTATGGCAACTAAAATTTTGTCAACATGGCATATGGCAACTAAAATTTTGTCAACATGGATTTAGGAACTATAGCTTTGTCAGCATTGCGTTTAGCAACTTAAGCTTTGTCAACTTGGCTTCTGGCAACTAAAGATTTGGTAACATGGTGCATGGCAACTACAGCTTTGGTAACATGGTGCATGGCAACTACAGCTTTGGTAACATTGTGCATGGCAACTACAACTTAGTATGGTGCATGGCAACTACAGCTTTATTAGTATGGTGCATGGCAACTACAGCTTTGTTAGTATGGTGCATGGCAACTACAGCTATGTTAGTATGGTGCATGGCAACTACAGCTTTGTTAGTATGGTGCATGACAACTACAGCTTTGTTAGTATGGTGCATGGCAACTACAGCTTTGTTAGTATGGTGCATGACAACTACAGCTTTGTTAGTATGGTGCATGACAACTACAGCTTTGTCAGTATGGTGCATGGCAACTACAGCTTTGGTAACATGGTGCATGGCAACTACAGCTTTGTCAGTATCCTTCCTTCCTTCCTTCCTGTCCCTTAACCCTATCCAGGGTCGTGGGGGCTCCACATGGATGAACGTCGCACCGTCTGTCTCCACCTCTGTCTGTCATGAGCAAGGGTCTGGGTCGTGGCAAAGCTTTTTCCTGTCCATTCGTCAATATTGTCCATCCACCTTTTTCTCTGTCTGCCTCTTTTTCTTCCTCCCTGAACTGTTCCTTGGAGTATTGTTTTTGATAGTCCGTTAGTTCTTGTCACGTGACCATACCACCGAAGTTTCCTTTTTCTTGCTGTTGTCAGAAGGTTTTCATAGTTTTTGACATGCTGTGAATTTGTTCTTCGCACTTCCTCATTGGTAATGTGGTCTTTGTATGAGATGCCAAGCACTCTTTTAAAGCATCTCATTTCTACTGCCAGGATCTTCTTTTGCAGTTCTGCTGTTAGTGTCCATGACTCGCACGCGTAGAGAAAGATTGACAGGACCAATGCGTGCATTAGCTTCAGTTTGGAAGTGAGGGCGATGTTTTTGTCCCTCCAGATGGGCTTCAGCTTGGCTAGTGCTGCTGTTGTCTGTGCTGCTCTTGCAAGAACTTCGGTTTTCGATCCCTGTTCACTGATAATGGCTCCGAGATATTTGAACTGAGCCAAGGTTTCCAGCTCACTCCCGCTGACTGTAATCTTCTTTTCTATTGGTTTTGTGCTGTTTGTCATCAACTTTGTCTTTTTGGCACTGATCTCCATGCCATATCTGGATGATGTCTCGTCCAGGTGTTTCACCAGGTTGGCAAGTTCGTCTTCATTTCCAGCCAACCCATCAATGTCGTCGGCAAATCTCAAGTTGGTGATTGTCCTTCC
>JAPXFY010005060.1:10000-16025 GCA_030674185.1 Monoplex corrugatus | reverse complement strand
GATAGATAGACAAATACATATACAGACAGACAGACAGACAGATAGATATTATATACATACATACCTACATACATACATACACACATACATACATACATACATACATACATACATACATACATACATACATACATAGATGTGTGTATATGTGTGTGTACGTGTGCGTGCGAGCGTGTCTGTGTCTGTGTCTGTGTCTCTGTGTGTATAGTGTAATGTAGTGTTTGGATCGAAGAAGAAGAAGAACAACAATAAAAACCGTCACAAAAACACTAAAAGAAAAGCAACAAACGCACAAAGAATACTTCACCACAGAATGCGTCAAACCCGCTCAGGTTCGCAGACTCCGCTTGGGCAGTTGTGCTGTTGTTGATGATGTCGTGAGCCGTCGTAGCGGATGGGACGTCGGACTCAAGGTCTGCCATTGAACTGCTGCTGCTGCTGCTGCTGCTGCTGCTGGTGATCATGCTGGTGACTATGTCGGTGGTGAGGGTGGTGGCCATGCTTGTGATTATGTTGGTAGTTGTGTTGGTGGTTATGTTGGTGGTCATATCGGTGGTCGTGTCGGTGATTATGTTGGTAGTCATGTTGCTGGTTATGTTGGTGGTCATATCGTTGGTCATGTTGGTGTCCATGCTGGTGATTATGTTGGTAGTTGTGTTGGCCATCCCTGGCGAAGTTGGTTTTTGTCGTCGCTCCTGGGAGGGAGATTTAGATCACTTGGTCAGTTTGATGTTTTTCTAGGTAAAACACGCGGGTGCGCTCGTTGGCGCCTCCCCCTTCCCCCCCCCCCTCACAAGCATGTATGTATGCCCTCCCTCTTATTTCCCCTTCTCCTCCTTAGACCTACACACACACACACACACACACACACACACGCATGCACGCACGCATACACACACACACATACATACACACACACATACATACGTGAACATGCTCGCGCACACACATACATATACACGTACACACCCTCACACATATTCTCTTTCTCTCTCTCTCTCTCTCTCTCTCTCTCTCATACACACACACACACACACAACACATACAGAGAGGAGAGAGAGAGAGAGAGAGAGAGGAGAGAGAGAGAGAGAGAGAGAGAGAGAGAGAGAGAGAGAGAGAGACAAACACATTTATTTTTCACGCTGTCTCATCATTCACACCGTTTTAGTACCGGTCATTACCCGGCTGCATAGTTTTTGCTCTTTTTGGATATGTATACGTACATTTCCATGTATATGTATATGGGTATGTAAATTTATGCTTATGTACCTGTATATGTGTATGTGTATGTGTATGTGTATGCCTATGTACATGTACAGCCCGAAGTATATGATATCATATGTACGTATATATGTATGTATGTATGTATGTATGTATGTATGTATGTATGTATGTATGTATGTATGTATGTATGTATGTATGTATGTATGTATGTATGTATGTATGTATGTATGTATGTATGTACGTATGTATTTGTTTGCTTGTTTGTTTGTTTGTTTGTTTGTGTTTCTGCTTGTTCGTTCGTTCGTTCGTTTGTTTGTTTGTTTGTATGATCGTTTGTTTGTTTGTTTGTTTGTTTGTTTTCTTGCTAGCATGTTCCATCTTCTGCAGAGTCATTTTGTCACTGCCTGCACTCTGCTCATTTCCCAAACAGACCGAAACGGAGAGGTCATCACGAGAGCAGGAGATGAAGGGTCACATTGTCCAGGACAGTATTTCACAATGTTCAATTGTTAGATGACAGTGGAATAATAATGATAGTGCTATGGATTACCATCATCATTATCGTTATTATTACTATTGTTGTTATTTTTGTTATTATCATTATTGTATTATCATTATTGTTGTTATTATCGTCATCGTCGTCATCATCATCATCATCATTATTGTTATTATTATTATTATTATTATTATTATTATATCATCATCATCATTATTATTATTATCATTGTTATCATTATTATTATTATTATCATCATCATCATCATTATTATGATTATTATTATTATAATTATTCATCATCATCATCAGGTGCCCTGCCGCATGGCGTTGGCAACCGTGGACTTCCAACCTTCTCTATCTCTCGTTGCCCCTAGCATCTCCCCCACCCTCCCATCCCCAGCCACTATGCAAGTCCGTCCAGCATTCTCTCCCTGGATCTACCTGGTGCTCTCTTTCCCTCTAGCTTTCCCGTTGTGACCAGGTGCTCCAAATCCCCCTTCCTCATAAAATGGCCTATAAATGTTGCCTGTCTTTTCCTAATCTTGTACTCCTTGTACTCAAAAAGAAAAAAGCTGACCACATATCTCCTCTCCTGGCACAACTTCACTGGCTCCCTGTATCAAAGCGCATACAGTACAAACTAGACACCATGTGCTACAAAAGCCTCAATAACGCAGCCCCCGATTACCTGTCAAGCCTACTTGAGATCTATGTTCCCTCACGTACCCTCCGCTCTGCCTCCGATCCTCTGACTTTTCGCTTTCCACGCACTAAGCTCAATACCTATGGTTCACGAGCCTTCTCTGTTTCTGGTCCACTCTCCTGGAACAAACTTCCTCTCTCAGTCCGTCAGCAACCTACTTTTGTCTCCTTCAAGTCCGCTCTCAAAACTCACCTTTTCTCCTCCGCATAAAATCCTAACCTCACTCAACCCCCCCCCCCCCTCTGCAGCCTGGCTCCGCTCGGAGGGGAATCACATGGTTATAATATATAATGGTATATGCTATGCTCTCTATAATTTTCCATTGCTTTTATTCTTGCTTTTATTGCTTTTATTCTTTCTCCCCATTTATAGCCATGCGTGTGTTCGTGTGTGTGTGTGTGTGTGTCTGTGTGTGTGTGTGTGTGTGTGTGCGTGCGTGTGTGTGCGTGCGTGCGTGCGTGCGTGCGTGCGTGTGTGTGTCTGCTTCAGCGCTTTGATTTGATTTTGTCAAGATTTTGCGCTATATAAATATTGTAATTAGTATTATTATTATTAATCTTCCTTATGAGTGATCTATTTGTGTCTGCCTCCATCAAGACTGTCTCGTTTGTTTTCTTTGCTGTCCAAGAAACTCTCAACATTCTTCTTAGAAACCACATCTCGGCTGCCTCAATCTTGTTCTGGCTTTGCTTGTTGACTATCCACGCCTCGCATCCGTACAACAGTATTGGTTCTATATAACATTCATTGACTCTCTTTCTGATGTTAATTGATAGGCATTTGTTGGTAAGAATGCTTGTCATCTTCTTGAATGCTGTTTTGGCTTGGCCGATTCTGCCGGCTATTTCCGATGTGCATCTGCCGTCTGATGAAATGACCATTCCCAGGTATTTGAACTTATTAAGCTGTGTCAAGGTTGTGCCATTTGCTGTTATTTTGCAGGAGGGGATTTCATGTTTTTTACTGATCACCATGACTTCAGTCTTCCTGCTGTTTAGTTCCAACCCCTTACCTTTGCTTTCTATTTCTAGTATATTCACAAGGTTTTGTAGGTCCCTTTCATTTTCTGCAATTAGCACGGTGTCATCTGCGTACCGAATGTTGTTTATCATTTTCCCTCCAACCTTTAATCAAGGGTCTTCCTCTAGGTTTCTCATGATGTTTTCGCTGTATAGTGGAAACAGATCTGGTGACAAAACACAATCCTGTCTGACTCCTCTTTTGATGTTTTGGAAAGAGGTTATATTGTTTTCTATTCTCATTGCAGCTGTTTGTTCCCAGTACATATTCCTGATTATTCGTAGATCTTTTCCATCAACATTGAGTCTCTCCAGTTGGTTGATCAATTCTTCATGTCGTACCCGATCGAAAGCCTTGATATAGTCAACAAAGCATAAATACAAATCCTTATTCATCTCAATTGACCTCTCTATGATAGTTCTTAGGATGTATATGGCATTAATAGTTCCTTTCCCTTCCACAAATCCACACTGTTCTTCTGCCATTTCCCTTCTGATTCTATTCCTTGTCCTCATCATGATTATTTTTAACAGGATTTTTGTTACATGACTCATCAAACTGATTGTGCGATGGAGTTCGCATTCTATAGCCCCTGTCTTCTTTGGAAGTGCAATGAAAATTGATTTTGACATATCTTTGGGGATTTTTCCAGTGTCATAAATTTCATTTAGGAGGACTTATTTTTTCTATGCCAAATTCCTCCAGGGCTTCAATCATCTATGTAGTAATGTTGTCTGGTCCTGGGGCTTTTCCTGGTTTCATCTTTTTCAGTGCTGCTCTAACTTCATCTTTCATTATGGGTGGTCCTTCAAAGTTCTTTTTTATAATGTGTTTTTGGTTTCTGTCATCCTCAAAAAGGTCTTTAATGTACTCTCCCCATCTGTCCAATATTTTGTGTTTTTCCATGATAAGCGTGCCATCTTTCGATTTTAAGCAACCAGTTGATGTGCATGTATTTTTCCTGTGGACAGTTTCTTCAATTCGTCTGTACATACCCTGAGGATCCATTTTGTGTCGTTCTTCTATCTCTTTGCATTTTGTGTTCAGCCAAGCTTCCTTAGCTTCATTGCACCTATACCTGGTTTCTTTGTTTATCTTCCTGTATATCTCCTCGTTTCTCTTTGCCCTCCTCCTTTCCTCCATCAAGCCCAAAATTCCATTAGTCATCCAGCTCTTTTTTGCTTTTCTATCTGGCTTAGGGATTTCTTCACAAGCTTCATTTATCGAACTTCTCAACTTTGTCCATTGTTCCTCACTGTCACCAACGTCTTCCAGAGCACTGAATTTTTTTGAACATGTACATTGAATTTTTTTACGTATCATTCATCTGTCTTTAAGAGTCCAAGGTTTAGTTTGATGTTGTACAATTATTATTATCATTATTATTGTTATCCTGAATGCCTCTTCTTCAAAAGAACTCTCTACAACCATGAATCATCTCCTTGGCACACGAAAAGATTTACCTCTCCCAACAAAACATACAAATGAAGAACTCCCATCTGTATTCTCCAAGTATTTTACCACCAAAATACAAACTCTTCGTGACAGGCTTGACAGGACACCCTGTCAACCATGCCCACCTGACCCTTCCTTCTCTGGCACACCTCTTACTACTTTTACCCCAGTCTCACAAGAAGAAATTTTCAACACAATCAGATCCATGTCGTTCAAAACCTGCGAACTGGATCCTCTTCCAGGTTCTCTCTACTCCGACTGTCTCCCTACTCTCCTCCCATTCATCACTGACATCATCAACACTTCTCTTCAAACTGGAACTGTCCCAGATTCTTTCAAGTCTGCTATTGTTCACCCTCTCCCCAAGAAACACAATTTAGACCCAAATGAACCGAAAAATTACCGGCCTATCTCTAATCTCTCTTTCTTGTCAAAACTCCTTGAAAAAGTCGTCCTCAACCAGCTGAACTCTCACCTGTCTGCCAACAATCTCCTCAATCCTTTCCAGTCAGCCTACCGCCAGTGCCATAGCACTGAAACTGCCCTGCTACACATTCTCAACAATCTCCTCCTTGCAACTGATACTGGCAAAGTCTCTCTCCTCACACTCCTTGATCTGTCTGCAGCCTTCGATACCATTGACCATGGTATTCTCCTTTCTAGACTTCATCATACTTTTGGCATCTCTGACATTGCTCTCTCCTTTTTCACTTCGTATTTATCAAACAGAAAACAAACTGTTCTCATCAATGGCACTTACTCTCAACCTGCATACCTGACCTGTGGTGTTCCACAAGGATCTGTCCTTGGCCCTGTTCTTTTCACTCTTTACACCTCCCCCCCTGTCCACCATTATCAACTCCCACTCTATAAAACACCACTTCTTTGCTGATGACACCCAACTTCAAGACAGTGACTCACCTGATAATATACAGCGCCTGTTGACTCGCACCACTGAGTGTTACTCGGACATTAAGAACTGGATGACGTTCAACAAACTTCAGCTTAATGACGACAAGATAGAAGCTATCCTCATTGGCACCCGTCAGAAACTTTCTCAGCTGCCTCCTCTTTCTCTCCCATTATGTAACACATCAGTCCCAATTTCTGATTCAGCTAAAAACC
>JAPXFY010005059.1:0-16028 GCA_030674185.1 Monoplex corrugatus | reverse complement strand
TTTTAGTTTAGTTTAGTTTTTTGTTTTTTAGTTGGGTTTTTTATTTTAGTTTGGGTTTATTTTAGTTTTTTGTTTAGTTTTTTTATTTTGTTTGATTCATAGTTTAAAGTTAAGTTTAGTTAGTTCTTTTTTTGGTCCCCTTTACCGACGGGACGGGGCGACAAAAAATTTTTTAGTTCTTTTTTGTTATCCATTGTTGGGTTTTTTTTAGTTGTCTGTAAATCGTGCATTCGCCCCTAGACAAATAATCGAAAAACTTGCTTTTTTTTTGTCTTGGGGGTTTTCTATGGGCTTGTGTGGGGTTTTTTTGTTTATTTTTAGTTTAGTTTATTTAAAGTTTATTTTAATTACGTTACTAAAATGCTTTTAATTTAGTTTATTTTTACTTTCAATACTTTTTAGTTTAGTTTAGTTTAGTTTAGTTTAGTTTAGTTTAGTTTAGTTTAGTTTAGTTTAGTTTAGTTTAGTTTAGTTTAGTTTAGTTTAGTTTAGTTTTGTTTAGTTTAAGTTTAGTTAAGTTTAGTTTAGTTTTGTGTTTATTTAGTTTGTAGTTGTTAGTTTAGTTAGTTTAGTTTAGTTTAGTTTTATTAGTTTAGTTATAGTTTAGTTTAGTTTTGTTAGTTTAGTTTAGTTTAGTTAGTTTATTTAGTTTATTATTTAGTTATTAGTTTAGTTTATTTAGTTGTTTAGTTTAGTTTGTTTTTAGTTTAGTTTAGTTTAGTTTAGTTTAGTTTAGTTTAGTTCTAGTTTAGTTTAGTTTAGTTTAGTTTAGTTTAGTTATTTTAGTAGTTTAGTTTTAGTTTAGTTTAGTTTAGTTTGTTAGTTTAGTTTGTTTAGTTTAGTTTAGTTTAGTTTAGTTTGTTTAGTTTAGTATTCATTTCGTTTATTTAGTTTAGTTATGTTTAGTTTAGTTTAGTTAGTTTAGTTTAGTTAGTTTTTTTAGTTTAGTTTAGTTATTTAGTTTTAGTTAGTTAGTTTAGTTTATTTATTTAGTTAGTTTAGTTAGTTTTTGCTAGTTAGTTTAGTTTAGTTTAGTTAGTTATAGTTTTAGTTTAGTTTAGTTTAGTTTAGTTTAGTTTAGTTAGTTTAGTTAGTTTAGTTGTAGTTTAGCTTGAGTTTAGTTTAGTTTAGTTTAGTTAGTTTAGTTTAGTTTAGTTTAGTTTAGTTTAGTTTAGTTTAGTTTAGTTTAGTTTAGTTTAGTTTAGTTTAGTTTAGTTGTTAGTTTAGTTTGTAGTTTAGTTTAGTTTAAGTTTAGTTAGTAGTTTAGTTTAGTTTTAGTTTATTTAGTTTAGTTTAGTTTAGTTTAGTTTAGTTTTAGTTAGTTTAGTTTATGTTTAGTTGTTTTTAGTTTAGTTTAGTTTAGTTTAGTTTAGTTTAGTTTAGTTAGTTTAGTTTAGTTTAGTTTAGTTTGTTTAGTTTAGTTTAGTTTAGTTTAGTTTTGTTTAGTTTAGTTTAGTTTAGTTTAGTTTATTTAGTTTAGTTTAGTTGAGTTTAGTTAGTTTAGTTTAGTTTAGATTGTTAGTTTAGTTTAGTTTAGTTTAGTTTAGTTTAGTTTAGTTTTGTTTTGTTTTGTTTGATTCGTTTAGTTTAGTTTGGTTTAGTTTAGTTTAGTTTAGTTTAGTTTAGTTTAGTTTAGTTTAGTTTAGTTTTGTTTAGTTGGGTTGAGTTGAGTTGAGTTGAGTTTTGTTTAGTTTAGTTTAGTTAGTTTAGTTAATTTAGTTTAGTTTAGTTGAGTTTAGTTGAGTTTAGTTTAGTTTAGATTCGTATAGTTTAGTTTAGTTTAGTTTAGTCAATTTAGTTTAGTTTAGTTTAGTACAATTTAGTTTAGTTTAGTTTGGTTTAGTTTAGTTTGGTTTTGTTTTGTTTGGCTAGTCTGGTTAGTTTGTAGTTTAGTTTAGTTTAGTTTAGTTTTATTTAATTTAGTTAGTTATTTAGTTTAGTTTTAGTTTAGTTTAGTTAGTTTAGTTTAGTTTACATTGATTTCGTTTAGTTTAGTTTAGTTTAGTTTAGTTTAGTTTTGTTTAGTTTTGTTGATTCGTTTAGTTTAATTTAGTTTAGTTTAATTTGTGTTAGTTTAGTTAGTTTTAGTTTAGTTTAGTTTAGTTTAGTGTAGTTTAATTATTTAGTTAGTTAGTTTAGTTTAGTTTAGTTTAGTTTAGTTTAGTTTAGTTTAGTTTAGTTTAGTTTAATTTAGTTTAGTTTAGAATCGTTTAGTTTAATTTAGTTTAGTTTAATTTAGTTTAGTTTAGTTAGTTTAGTTTAGTTTAGTTTAGTTTAGTATATTTAGTTTAGTTTAGTTTAGTTTAGTTTAGTTTAGTTTAGTTTAGTTTAGTTCAGTTGACTTTAGTTTAGTTTAGTTTAGTTTAGTTAGTTTAGTTTAGATTAGTTGAGATTAGTTGTGTTTAGTTGAGTTTAGTTTAGTTTAGTTAGTTTAGTTTAGTTTAGTTTAGTTTGGTTTAGTTTAATTTGGCTAAGTTTAGTTTAGTTTTGTAGTTTAGTTTAGTTTAGTTTAGTTTAGATTCGTTTAGTTTAGTTTAGTTTAGTTTAGTTTAGTTTAGTTTAGTTTAGTTTAGTTTAGTTTAGTTTAGGTTAGTTTAGTTTAATTTAGTTTAGTTTGGTTTAATTTAGATTAGTTTAGTTTAGTTTTGTTTGGTTTAGTTTAGTTTCGTTTAGTTTAGTTTAGTTTAGTTGAGTTGAGTTTAGTTTAGTGTATTTTAGTTTAGTTTAGTTAATTTAGTTTAGTTTAGTTTAGTTTAGTTTAGTTTAGTTTAGTTTAGTTTAGTTTACTGTAGTTTACTGTAGTTGAATTTAGTTTAGTTTAGTTTAGTCTACATTCATTTCGTTTAGTTTTGTTCAGTTTAGTTTAGTTAATTTAGTTTAGTTTAGCTTAGTTTGGTTTGTTTTAGTTTGGCTTAGTTTAGTTAAGTTTAGTTTAGTTTAGTTTACTTTTATTTAGTTTACATTCATTTCGTTTAGTTTAGTTTAGTTTAGTTGAGTTGAGTTTAGTTTAGTTTAGTTTAGTTTAGTTCATTTAGATTAGTTTAGTTTAGTTAGTTTAGTTTAGTTGAGTTTAGTTGAGTTGAGTTGAGTTTACTTGAGTTTAGTTTAGTTTAGTTTAGTTTAGTTTAGTTTAGTTTAATTTAGTTTAGTTTAGTTTAGTTTAGTTTAGTTTAGTTTAGTTTAGTTTTAGTTTAGTTTGGTTCATTTTAGTTTTGTAGTTTACTTTACTATAGTTTAGTATAGTATAGTTTAGTTTAGTTTAGTTTAATTTAGTTTAGTTTAGTTTAGTTTAGTTTAGTTTTGTTTTGTTTAGTTTTGATTCGTTTAGTTTTAGTTTGGTTTAGTTTAGTTTAGTTTAGTTTAGTTTATTAGTTTAGTTTAGTTTAGTTTAGTTGTTTGTTTAGTTGGGTTGAGTTGAGTTGAGTTTGAGTTTTGTTTAGTTTAGTTTAGTTAGTTTAGTTTAATTTAGTTTTAGTTTAGTTGAGTTTAGTTGAGTTTAGTTGAGTTTAGTTTTAGTTTAGATTCGTATAGTTTAGTTTATAGTTTAGTTTAGTCAATTTAGTTTAGTTTAGTTTAGTTACAATTTAGTTTAGTTTAGTTTGGTTTAGTTTAGTTTGGTTTTGTTTTGTTTGGCTTAGTCTAGGTTTAGTTTGTAGTTTAGTTTAGTTTAGTTTAGTTTTATTTAATTTAGTTTAGATTAGTTTAGTTTAGTTTAGTTTAGATTAGTTTTAGTTTAGTTTACTTGATTTGTTTAGTTTAGTTTAGTTTAGTTTAGTTTTGTTTAGTTTAGTTTTGTTTAGATTCGTTTAGTTTAATTTAGTTTAGTTTAATTTTGTTTAGTTTATTTTAGTTTAGTTTAGTTTAGTTTAGTTTAGTTTAGTGTAGTTTAATTTAGTTTTAGTTTAGTTTTTGTTTAGTTTAGTTTAGTTTAGTTTAGTTTAGTTTAGTTTAGTTTAGTTTAGTTTAGATTATGTTTAGTTTAATTTAGTTTAGTTTAATTTAGTTTAGTTTAGTTAGTTTAGTTTAGTTTAGTTTAGTTTAGTTTTAGTTTAGTTTAGTTTAGTTTAGTTTAGTTTAGTTTAGTTCCGTTTAGTCTAGTTTTGTTTTGTAGTTTAGTTTAGTTTAGTTTAGTTTAATTTAGTTTAGTTTTAGTTTAGTTTAGTTTAGTTTAGTTAGTTTAGTTTAGTTTAGTTTTGTTTAGTTTAGTTTTGTTTTGTTTAGTTTAGTTAATTTAGTATAGTTTATTGATCATAGAATAAGTTTAGTTTAGATGAGTTCATTTTTGGTCCCTTTTTACCGACTGGACGGGGTGACACAAAAGTTTTTAGTCCTATTTTTGTTATCCATTCTTAGGTGTTTATGGTGTGTCTGTGATCGTGCATTCGCGCTAGACAAATAATCGAGAAAACTTGCTCTTTTTTTGTCTTGTTGTGTTGAATACGATCTTGTGTGGGGTTTTTTGTTTAGTTTAGTTTAGTTTAGTTTAATGCACGTTAGTATACATGCATTTATTTAGTTAAGTTTACATTCATTACGTTTAGTTTAGTTTAGTTTAGTTTAGTTTAGTTTAGTTTAGTTTAGTTTAGTTTAGTTTAGTTCAGTTTAGTTGAGTTTAGTTTAGTTTACTTGAGTTGAGTTTAGTCTAGGTTAGTTTAGTTTAGTTTACATTCATTTCGTTCCGTTTAGTTTAGTTTAGTTTAGTTTAGTTTAGTTTAGTTTTGTTTAGTTTAGTATAGTTAGTTTAGTTTTGTTTAGTTTAGTTTAGTTTAGTTTAGTTTAGTTTAGTTTAGTTTTGTTTATTTTAATTTGGCTTAGTTTAGTTTAGTTTTGTAGTTTAGTTTAGTTTAGTTTAATTTACATTCGTTTAGTTTAGATTAGTTTTGTTTCGTTTCGTTTAGTTTAGTTTAGTTTAGTTTAGTTTAGTTTTAGTTTAGTTTAATTTAGATTCGTTTAGTTTGGTTAGTTTAGTTTAGTTTAGTTTAGTTTAGTTTGGTTTAGTTTAGTTTGGTTTAGTTTAGTTTTGTAGTTTAGTTTAGTTTAGTTTAATTTATTTTAGTTTAGTGTAGTTTAGTTTAGTTTAGTTTAGTTTAGTTTAGTTTAGTTTAGTTTAGTTTAGTTTTAGTTTAGTTTAGTTTAGTTTAGATTAGTTTAGCTTGGTTTAGTTTAGTTTAGTTTAGTTTGATTTAGTTTGATTTAGTGAGTCAGGTCAGACAAATAGGTCTGCTACTGGCAAGCTGTAGCCCAGTACTACCTGTCACAGCAGGAGACTTAGAGAGGGGATTGGCGCCACCAAGGATTAACCTAAGCCCACAGAAAAGATATGAGAGACACTATAGCCAACAACATACCGGATCGGTCGGGGCCCGGGTTACAAACGACCGCGCTTACCACTGACAAGCACCAGGGTGGAAGTGAAAAGTCAGCTACTGGGGCAAAGACATCATTCAAACTGCCAATGGAAAAAGCTACCATTGGAACCTGGAATGTCCGTACACTCCATCAGTGCGGCAAAGTAAAAGAACTAGAACACGAGCTGAGACGCTACCAATGGGACATTGTGGGTATATCGGAAGTAAGATGGACAGGCTTCGGAGAAGCAATCACAGAGGAAGGACACAAGATGTGGTACAGTGGCGAAGAGTCACTACATGAAAATGGCGTAGCTTTCATCGTACGCAAAGAAGTCATTGGATGCATCATGAGCTGCACGCCTGTCAACAGCAGAATCATCAGCATTCGGGTGTCAGCCAAACCAAAGAACATCACCATCATACAAGTGTATGCTCCAACTACCAGCCACGAAGACCAGGTGGTTGAAGAATTCTATGAGAAAATAGAAGACACCATCGGAAAAGCCCCCAGGAAAGACATCATCATAGTTCAGGGGGACTTCAACGCCAAAGTCGGCCCAGATGCCTACAAAAACTGGGCTGGAACAGTGGGTCAATTTGGCACAGGGGAAACTAATGACAGGGGACTTCGCCTTCTGGAGTTTGCCTGCACCCAACGGCTCACCATTGCCAACACCCTCTACCCCCACAAACTGTCAAGAAGAACAACCTGGCATGCGCCGAACGGAAAGACTCACAACCAGATCGACTTTGTCCTCACACCGCGGCGCTTCAAATCAAGCATTAATAAAGCAAAGACGAGGACATACCCTGGAGCTGATATAGGCAGCGACCACGACCTCGTGCTGCTCACAATGAAGATCAAATTGAAAAAGAAGTACCAAGCTGCGCAGCCACGCATCAAGTTTGACCTGGAAAAGCTAAAAGATCCAGAGATAGAAGAGGCATTCCAGGCACAGCTCGGGGGGCGGTTCGCGGCACTCAACTTCCTGGACAGCGACATCAACGACCTCACAAACAACTTTGGTGAGGCAGTCCGCGAAACAGCAGAGGAGGTACTGGGGCGACAGAGGAAGAAACACCAAGCATGGATCTCAAATGACATCCTTGACCTCTGCGACAACAGAAGATCACTGAAGAAGACGAAAAACTCCAGCCCTGAAGAAGCCGCACAGTATCGTAAAACCAACAACCTTGTAAAGAAGAAAATGATTGAAGCCAAAGAACAATGGATCAACAACCAGTGTGAGAACATCGAGAAAGGCATGAAAAAAGGAAACAGCAAACATGCCTTCACCACACTGAAAAACCTTACCAAGACGCAGCAAAACAGACCGTCAGTCATCGAGGATACCTCAGGCGAGCTGCTGACAGAAAGCTCCGCTGTTCTGAACAGATGGACGCAGTACTGCCAAGAACTATACAACTACCCAATACAACCAGATGACAGTTTGTTTCAGGGGACTCAACACCATTGAGGGAATCCTTACCGCTACCAGTGATGAGAGAAGAAGTGGAAGAAGCCATCCGCAGCCTACCAGCAGGGAAATCACCTGGAGCAGACAATATCCCAGCAGAGCTGCTCAAACATGGAGGGAATGATTTGGTCACTCGTGTAACATCGATTTGTCAGAAGATCTGGGAGACAAAACAGTGGCCCACAGAATGGACTCAATCACTCATCATCCCCCTGCCCAAAAAGGGAAATATGCGCCAATGCCAGAACTACAGAACAATAAGTCTCATTAGCCACACCAGCAAGATCATGCTCAGAGTCATATTGAATCGACTGAAGAAAGAAGCGGAAGAACACCTTGCGGAAGAACAAGCTGGATTTAGGGCGGGCAGAAGCACAGTAGAACAGATCTTCACCTGCCGGATAATGATGGAGAAACATCTGCAGCATCAGAGAGACCTGTTCCACAACTTCATAGACTTTAAAAAAGCATTCGACAGGGTGTGGCATAAGGGTTTGTGGCAGGTGCTAAGAAAGTTTGGCATAGAGGAAGGTCTCGTCCAAACCATCCAGGCGCTGTATAACACTGCCAGCAGCGCAGTTCTCCTCAACAACCAGATAGGGGACTACTTCAAGACCACAGTTGGAGTCCGTCAAGGCTGCCTACTCTCTCCCGTGCTGTTCAATCTCTTCCTGGAGAACATCATGCGTGAAGCCCTCCATGACTTCCACTCCACTGTCTCCATCGGAGGAAGAACCATCAACAACCTGAGGTTCGCAGATGACATCGACCTGATGGGAGGCAGCAACGAAGAACTACAAGACCTGACCATGAGACTGGAAGAAAGTGCAGGTGCACACGGAATGGAATTGAGCACAGAAAAAAGCAAAGTCCTGGTCAACAGCACAACCAACACCCATGCTGAAATCTACATGAACGGGCAACAGCTTGAAGAAGTGGACGCTTTCAAATACCTTGGCGCCACTCTCACCAAAGACGGTCGCTCTACAACAGAAATCAAGACCAGACTAGCGATCGCAACAGCAGCAATGGTAAAGCTAAACAAGATCTGGAAGAGCAGAGAGATCGGCTTTCCATCGAAGATGAAGCTGTACAAGTCCCTGGTGCTCCCCATCCTGCTGTATGGATGCGAGAGCTGGACCATGACAGCAGAGACCACCAAGAGAATCCAGACGTTTGAAACTAAATGCTTCAGGTGCTTGCTCGGGATCTCCTGGCAAGATCGGAAGACAAACGACTTTGTGTGGAGCCAAATAACAACACTCGCAGGCCCACAAGAACCCCTCCTGGCAACAGTCAAGAACAGGAAGCTGTCGTGGTTCGGGCATGTCACACGCCACAACTCACTGCCCAAAACGGTCCTCCAGGGTACACTGGGAGGCGGCAGACGAAGGGGACGACAAGCCAAATGCTGGCTGGACAACATCAAAGAATGGACCAGGTTGGATGGCCCCACGCTGGTGCGACAGGCGGAGGACAGGACCGGTTGGCGACGGCTGGCTTCAAGAGTGTCTCTCATCTCTCCTCTACGCCCATCACGGGCAGGAGAATGATGATGATGATGATGATGAGTTTGATTTAGGTTAGTTTAGTTTAGTTTGATTTAGGTTAGTTTAGTTTAGTTTAGATTAGTTTAGTTTAGTTTACATTGATTTCGTTTAGTTTAGTTTAGTTTAGTTTAGTTTAGTTTTGTTTAGTTTAGTTTAGATTCGTTTAGTTTAATTTAGTTTAGTTTAATTTTGTTTAGTTTAGTTAGTTTAGTTTAGTTTAGTTTAGTTTAGTGTAGTTTATTTTAGTTTAGTTTAGTTTAGTTTAGTTTAGTTTAGTTTAGTTTAGTTTAGTTTAGTTTAGTTTAGTTTAGTGTTTAGTTTAATTTAGTTTAGTTTATTTAGTTTTAGTTTAGTTAGTTTAGTTTAGTTTAGATTTAGTTTAGTTTATTGTTTAGTTTTAGTTTAGTTTAGTTATTAGTTTAGTTTAGTTTAGTTTAGTTTAGTTTAGTTTAGTTTAGTTAGTTTAGTTTTAGTTTAGTTTAGTTTAGATTTTAGTTTAGTTTATTTAGTTTAGTTATTGTAGTTTAGTTTAGTTTAGTTTAGTTTAGTTTAGTTATTAGTTGAGTTTATTTAGTTTAGTTTAGTTTAGTTTATTAGTTTAGTTAGTTTAGTTTAGTTTAGTTAGTAGTTTGTTTAGTTTAGTTTATAGTTAGTTTGTTAGTTTAGTTATATTAGTTTAGTAGTTTAGATTAGTTTAGTTTAGTTTAGTTATTTGTTAGTTTAGTTTAGTTTAGTTTAGTTTAGTTTTAGTTTTTAGTTCGTTTAGTTAGTTTAGTTTAGTTTAATTAGTTTTTAGTTTAGTTAGTTTAGTTTGTTTAGTTTAGTTTAGTGTTTATTTATTTAGTTTATTAGTTTAGTTTAGTTTATTTAGTTTAGTTAGTTTAGTTTAGTTTAGTTTAGTTGTTTAGTTATTTAGTTTAGTTTATTTAGTTTAGTTTAGTTAGTTTAGTTTAGTTTAGTTTAGTTTAGTTTAGTTTAGTTTAGTTTAGTTAGTTTAGTTTTGTTTAGTTTAGTTTAGTTTAGTTAGTTGGTTTAGTTAGTTTTGTTTTTTTGTTTAGTTTAGTTTAGTTTAGTTTAATTTAGTTTAGTTTATTTAGTTTAGTTTAGTTTTAGTTTAGTTTAGTTTAGTTTTTGTTTAGTTTAGTTTTGTTTAGTTTAGTTATTTAGTATAGTTTATTGATCATAGAATAAGTTAGTTTAGATGAGTTCATTTTTGGTCCCTTTTTACCGACTGGACGGGGGACACAAAAGTTTTTAGTCCTATTTTTGTTATCCATTCTTAGGTGTTTATGGTGTGTCTGTGATCGTGCATTCGCGCTAGACAAATAATCGAGAAAATTTGCTCTTTTTTTGTCTTGTTGTGTTGAATACGATCTTGTGTGGGTTTTTTTGTTTAGTTTAGTTTAGTTTAGTTTAATGTACGTTAGTATACATTCATTTAGTTTAGTTTAGTTTACATTCATTACGTTTAGTTTAGTTTAGTTTAGTTTAGTTCAGTTTAGTTTAGTTTAGTTTACTTGAGTTGAGTTTAGTCTAGTTAGTTTAGTTTAGTTTAGTTTACTTTAATTTAATTTAGGTTATATACATGCATTTAGTTTAGTTTAATTTAGTTTAGTTTTAGTTTAGTTTAGTGTAGTTTAGTTTACTTTAGTTTAGTTTAGTTTAGGCTTGTTTAATTTAGTTTAGTTTAGTTTAGTTTACATTCATTTCGATTAGTTTAGTTTAGTTTAGTTTAGTTGGTTGAGTTGAGTTGAGTTGAGTTGAGTTTGAGTTTAGTTTAGTTTAGTTTAGTTCAGTTTAGTTAGTTTAGTTTAGTTTAGTTTAGATTAGTTGAGTTTCGTTGAGTTTTAGTTGAGTTTACTTGAGTTTAGTTTTAGTTAGTTTAGTTTAGTTTAGTTTAGTTTAGATTAGTTTAGTTTAGTTTAGCTTAGTTTAGATTAGTTTAGTTTGTTAGTTTAGTATAGATTAGTTTAGTTTACATTCATTTCGTTTATTTTAGTTTAGATTAGTTGGGTTGAGTTGAGTTGAGTTTAGTTTAGTTTAGTTTAGTTTAGTTGAGTTTAGTTAGTTTAGTTTAGTTTAGTTTTAGTTGAGTTTAGTTGAGTTTAGTTGAGTTCACTTGAGTTTAGTTTAGTTTAGTTTAGTTATTAGTTTCGTTTAGTTTAGTTTAGTTTAGTTTAGTTTAATTTAGATTCGTTTAGTTTAGTTTAGTTTAGTTTAGTTTAGTTTAGTTTAGTTTAGTTTAGTTTAGTTTAGTTTAGTTTAGATTAGTTTAGTTTAGTTTAGTTTAGTTTAGGTAGTTTAGTTTAGTTTAGTTAGTTAGTTTAGTTTAGTTTAGTTTAGTTATTTTAGTTTAGTTTAGTTTAGTTTAGTTTAGTTTTAGTTTAGTTGTTTAGTTTAGTTTAGTTTAGTTTAGTTTAGTTTAGTTTAGTTTAGTTAGTTTAGTTTAGTTTAGTTTAGTTTAGTTTAGTTTTTAGTTTAGTTTAGTTTAGTTGAGTTTAGTTGAGTTTAGTTAGTTTAGTTGAGTTTAGTTAGTTTAGTTTAGTTTAGTTTGGTTTAGTTTAGTTTGTTAGTTTAGTTTAGTTTAGTTTTTAGTTTAGTTATTAGTTTATTTAGTTTAGTTTAGTTTAGTTTAGTTTAGTTTAGTTTAGTTTAGTTTAGTTTAGTTTAGTTTAGTTTAGTTTAGTTTAGTTTAGTTTAGTTTAGTTAGTTTAGTTTTCTGATCATAGATTAAGTTAAGTTTAGATGAGTTCATTTTTGGTCCCCGTTTACCGACTGGACGGGGCGACACAAAAGTTTTTAGTTCTATTTTTGTTATCCATTGTTAGGTGTTTATGATGTGTCTGTGATCGTGCATTCGCGCTAGACAAATAATCGAAAAAACTTGCTCTTTTTTGTCTTGTTGTGTTCTATACGATCTTGTGTGGGGTTTTTTGTTTAGTTTAGTTTAGTTTAGTTTAGTTTAATGTACGTTACTATACATGCATTTAATTTAGTTTAGTTTACATTCAATACGTTTAGTTTAGTTTAGTTTAGTTTAGTTTAGTTTAGTTTAGTTCAGTTTAGTTTAGTTTAGTTTAGTTTGGTTTAGTTTACATTCATTTCGTATATTAGTTTAGTTTGTTTAGTTTAGTTTAGTAGTTTAGTTTAGTTTAGTTTGTTTAGTTTAGGTTAGTTTAGTTAATTTAGTTTAGTTTGGTTTAATTTAGATAGTTTAGTTTAGTTTTGTTTGGTTTAGTTTAGTTTAGTTTAGTTTAGTTTAGTTTAGTTTGAGTTGTTTAGTTTAGTGTATTTAGTTTAGTTTAGTTATTTAGTTTAGTTTAGTTAGTTTATAGTTTAGTTAGTTTACTGTAGTTTACGTAGTTAATTTAGTTTAGTTTAGTTAGTTACATTCATTTCGTTTAGTTTTGTTCAGTTTAGTTTAGTTAATTTAGTTTAGTTTAGCTTAGTTTGTTTGTTTAGTTTGCTTAGTTTATTAGTTGTTAGTTTAGTTTATTTATTTAGTTTACTTCATTTCGTTTAGTTTAGTTTAGTTTAGTTATTGAGTTTAGTTTAGTATTTTTAGTTTAGTTCATTTAGATTAGTTTAGTTTAGTTAGTTTAGTTTTAGTTTAGTTAGTTAGTTATTTAGTTGAGTTTAGTTTAGTTTAGTTTAGTTTAGTTTAGTTTAGTTTAGTTTAGTTTAGTTTAGTTTAGTTTAGTTTAGTTTAGTTTAGTTTAGTTTAGTTAGTTTAGATTTAGTTTGTTTAGTTTAGTTTAGTTAGTTTATTATTTAGTTTAGTTTAGTTATAGTATATTTAGTTTTGTAGTTAATTTTAATTTAGTTTAGTTAGTTTAGTTTAGTTTAGTTTTTTTTGTTTAGTTTTATTCGTTTAGTTTTAGTTTGGTTTGTTTAGTTTGATGTTATAGTTTAGTATTTAGTTTAGTTTAGTTTAGTTTAGTTTAGTTTAGTTTAGTTTAGTTTGTTTAGTTTGGGTTGAGTTTAGTTGAGTTGAGTTTGTATTAGTATTTAGTTTAGTTAGTTTAGTTTAGTTTAGTTTAAGTTTAGTTTAGTTGAGTTTAGTTGAGTTTAGTTTAGTTTAGATTCGTATAGTTAGTTTAGTTTAGTTTTAGTCAATTTAGTTTAGTTTAGTTTAGTACAATTTAGTTTAGTTTAGTTTGGTTTAGTTTAGTTTGGTTTTGTTTTGTTTGGCTTAGTCTAGGTTAGTCTTGTAGTTTAGTTTAGTTTAGTTTAGTTTTATTTAATTTAGTTTAGATTAGTTTAGTTTAGTTTAGTTTAGTTTAGTTATTTAGATTAGTTTAGTTCAGTTTAGTTTAGTTTAGTTCAGTTTAGTTTAGTGTATATACAATAAGTTTAGTTTGGATGAGTTCATTTTTGGTCCCTTTTTTCCCACTGGACGAGGCGGCAGAGAAGTTTTTAGTCCTATTTTTGTTATCCATTCTTTGTTGTTGTGTGTGTCTGTGATCGTGCATTCGCGCTAGACAAATGATCGAAAAAACATGCGCTTTTCTTGTCTTGTTGTGTTGAATACGAGCTTGAGTTTGGTTTCTTGTTGTTTTGGTTCCATTTTGGTTCCATTCTTAGTTGTTTCTGGTCTATTTGTGATCGTGCATTCACGCTAGACAAATGATCGAAAAAACAGGCTCTTTTCTTCTCTTGTTGTGTTGAATACGAGCTTGGGTTTGGTTTCTTGTTATTTTGGTTCCATTTTAGTTTAGTTTAGTTTAGTTCAGTTGAGTTTGGTTTAGTTTAATTTAGTTCGTTTAGTTTAGTTTAGTTAGTTTAGTTTAGTTTAGTTTAGTTTAGTTGTTTAGTTTAGTTTAGTTTAGTTTAGTTTATTAGTTGTTTAGTTTAGTTTAGTTAGTTTAGTTTAGTTTAGTTTAGTTTAGATTCGTTTAGTTTAGTTTAGTTTAGTTTAGGTTAGTTTAGTTTAGTTTAGTTTAGTTTAGTTTAGTTTAGTTTAGTTTAGTTTAGTTTAGTTTTAGTTTAGTTTAGTTTAGTTAGTTTATTATTTCGTTTAGTTTAGTTTAGTTTAGTTATTATTTAATTTAATTTAGTTTAGTGTTTTTTAGTTTGTTTAGTTTTAGTTTAGTTTAGTTTAGTTTAGTTTAGTTTAGTTTAGTTTAGTTTAGTTAGTTTAGTTTAGTTTAGTTAGTTTAGTTTAGTTTAGTTTAGTTAGTTTAGTTTAGTTTAGTTTAGTTTAGTTTAGTTGTTTAGTTTAGTTTAGTTAGTTTTGTAGTTTACTTTATTTAGTTTAGTTTAGTTTAGTTTATATTTAGTTTAGTTTAGTTTAGTTTAGTTTAGTTTAGTTTAGTTTAGTTTATTAGTTTAGTTTAGTTTAGTTTAGTTTTAGTGATTAGTTAAGTTAGTTTAGATGAGTTTATTTTTGGTCCGTTTAGATGGGTGAAGTTTTTAGTTTATTTTGTTATCATGTTAGTGTTTTGTAGTGTTGTGTGTGATTCGAGACATATATCGTTGCTTTTTTGTCTTGTTGTGTTATACGATTTTGGTTTATGTTTAGTTTAGTTTAGTTGTTAGTTTAGTTTAATGTACGTATTATATTTATTTAGTTTAGTTTATCATACGTTTAGTTTAGTTTAGTTTAGTTTAGTTTAGTTTAGTTTAGTTTAGTTAGTTTAGTTTAGGTTTGTTTAGTTTAGTTATTTAGTTTAGTTTAGTTTAGTATTATTGTTTAGTTAGTTTAGTGTAGTTTAGTTTAGTTTAGTTTTGTTTAGTTTAGATTACTTAGTTTAGTTTAGTTTAGTTAATTTATTTAGTTAGTTTATTTGCTTTATTTAGTTAGTTTAGTTTAGTTTAGTTTAGTTTAGTTTAGTTTAGTTAGTTTAGTTTAGTTTAGTTAGTTTAGTTTAGTTATTTAGTGGTTTAGTTTATTATTTGTTATTTAGTTTAGTTTAGTTTTAGTTTAGTTTAGTTTAGTTTAGTTTAGTTTAGTTTAGTTTAGTTTAGTTTAGTTTAGTTGTATTAGTTTAGTTTAGTTTAGTTTAGTTTAGTTTAGTTTTTGTTAGTTTAGTTTAGATTAGTTTAGTTGTGTTTAGTTAGTTTAGTTTAGTTTAGTTTTAGTTTAGTTTATTTAGTTTAGTTTTAGTTTATTTGTAGTTTTTAGTTTAGTTTGTGTTAGTTTAGTTTAGTTTAGTTTAGTTTAGTTTAGTTTAGTTTAGTTTAGTTTAGTTTAGTTTTCAGTTTAGTTGAGTTTAGTTTATGTTTACTTGAGTTGAGTTTAGTCTAGGTTAGTTTAGTTTAGTTTACATTCATTTCGTTCCGTTTAGTTTAGTTTAGTTTAGTTTAGTTTAGTTTAGTTTTGTTTAGTATAGTTAGTTTAGTTTTGTTTATTTAGTTTAGTTTATTTTAGTTTAGTTTAGTTTAGTTTAGTTTTGTTTATTTTAATTTGGCTTAGTTTAGTTTAGTTTTTTTTAGTTTAGTTTAGTTTAGTTTAATTTACATTCGTTTAGTTTAGATTAGTTTGTTTCGTTTCGTTTAGTTTAGTTTAGTTTAGTTTAGTTTAGTTTAGTTTAGTTTAATTTAGATTCGTTTAGTTTGGTGTAGTTTAGTTTAGTTTATTTTAGTTAGTTTGGTTTAGTTTAGTTTGGTTTAGTTTAGTTTTGTAGTTTAGTTTAGTTTAGTTTAATTTAGTTTATTTTAGTTCAGTTTGATTCGTTTAGTTTAATTTAGTTTAGTTTAGTTAGTTTAGTTTAGTTTAGTTTAGTTTAGTTTAGTTTAGTTTAGTTTAGTTTAGTTTAGTTTAGTTTAGTTTAGTTTAGTTTAGTTTAGTTTAGTTTAGTTTAGATTAGTTTAGTTTAGTTTAGTTTAGTTTAGTTTGATTTAATTTGATTTAGGTTAGTTTAGTTTAGTTTGATTTAGGTTAGTTTAGTTTAGTTTAGATTAGTTTAGTTTAGTTTACATTGATTTCGTTTAATTTAGTTTAGTTTAGTTTAGTTTAGTTTTGTTTAGTTTAGTTTAGATTCGTTTAGTTTAATTTAGTTTAGTTTAATTTTGTTTAGTTTTAGTTAGTTTAGTTTAGTTTAGTTTAGTTTAGTGTAGTTTAATTTAGTTTAGTTTAGTTTAGTTTAGTTTAGTTTAGTTTAGTTTAGTTTAGTTTAGTTTAGAATCACTTAGAGTCGTTTAGTTTAATTTAGTTTAGTTTAATTTAGTTTAGTTTAGTTAGTTTAGTTTAGTTTAGTTTAGTTTAGTTTAGTTTAGTTTAGTTTAGTTTAGTTTAGTTTAGTTTAGTTTAGTTTAGATTAGTTTAGTTTGGTTTAGTTTAGTTTAGTTTAGTTTGATTTAGTTTGATTTAGGTTAGTTTAGTTTAGTTTGATTTAGGTTAGTTTAGTTTAGTTTAGATTAGTTTAGTTTAGTTTACATTGATTTCGTTTAGTTTAGTTTAGTTTAGTTTAGTTTAGTTTTTGTTTAGTTTAGTTTAGATTCGTTTAGTTTAATTTAGTTTAGTTTAATTTTGTTTAGTTTAGTTAGTTTAGTTTTGTTTAGTTTAGTTTAGTGTAGTTTAATTTAGTTTAGTTTAGTTTAGTTTAGTTTAGTTTAGTTTAGTTTAATTTAGTTTAGTTTAGAATCGTTTAGTTTAATTTAGTTTAGTTTAATTTAGTTTAGTTTAGTTAGTTTAGTTTAGTTTAGTT
>JAPXFY010005058.1:5000-16029 GCA_030674185.1 Monoplex corrugatus | reverse complement strand
GGACCAGCAAGGGAGAAATGACAAAGCGAAGGAACAAGGCAGAAAATAAAGAGAGTGACAGAAAAGAGGAAATTTCTAGCACAGAATTTCCAGAAGGTGGAGATACTATTATACTGAAAGAGCCCAGCATCCTCACGGGGGGGGGGGGGGGGGGGGGGGGAGGGGGGGGATTATAATAATGAAGAAGAAGAAGTAGTAACAGTAATAGTTGTAGTAGTGGTAGTAGTAGTAGAAGTAGTAGTACATGTAGTAGTAGAAGGGGTGGTGGTGTGGTAGTAGTAGTGGTAGTAGTAGCAGCAGCATCAGTGGCAGCAGTAGTAGTAGTAGTGGTAGTAGAAGTAGTAATAGTAGTAGTAGAAGAAGAAGATGATGATGATGGATGATGACGAAGACGATGACGATGACAATGGTGATGATGATTATGATGATGATGATGATGGTAGCGACGACGACGACTATGCTGCTACTGTTGCTGCTGCTGCTGACGATGATGATAATGATGGACTCACCTATGGGTCCAATGGATGGAGTAGGCATACATGTACAGGCCTTCAAGGCGTGGTGTGGAACAGAAGATTGGTCCTGGAGGAATCTCTCATGGCGAGTTCGTAAGGTTTTCCACAATGTGTGTGTGTGTTGTGTGTGTGTGTGGTGTGTGTTGTGTGTGGTGTGTGTGTGTGTGTGTGTGTGTGTGTTGTGTGTGTGTGTGTGTTTTTTTGTGTGCATGTTTTGTGCCTCAGGATGATGTCAGTCTGCGATCGATTTTAGTCAGGTTATCCTCAGGATGAGTCAGGCTCAGCATCATTTTAGTCAGGTTTATCCCAGATGAGTCAGCGCATGAGTCAGGCTCAGCATCATTTTAGTCAGGTTTATCCTCAGATGAGTCAGGTCAGCATTTTTAGCAGTTATCTAGGATGATCAGCACAGATCATTTTAGTCAGGTTTATCCTCAGGATGAGTCAGGATCAGCATCATTTTAGTCAGGTTTATCCTCAGGATGAGTCAGGTTCAGTCATTAGTCAGGTTTTGCTCATTAAACCAGAGATGAACTGCATGGGGATTGTTTCCTGTCCATATTATGTGCACGTCACGTTTCCGAACTGAGTGTTCATGTCGGTGTACCAAACAGATACTACAACAAAAACAACTACTACAAGTAGTACTACTATTCATATTAAATAATGATGATAATAACAACAAACAACAAAACCACCACCAATAATAATAATAATGACAATGATAACGATAATGATAACACCATTGATGTTGATGATGATGATAATGATAATGCATATAATAATAATAATATTGTTTATTTGTATAGCGCATATTCCATATAAAAACATGCTCATCAGCGCTTTACATTTCGCAAGAAAGGCAAAAGGTGATAAAAATGTTCACAATTACATATACACAATAAGATAACAACTAACATTAAAAGCTATACAAGTAAGAAGACACATAAGAAACCACAGAATATTAAAATTTAAACACAGACTTATGTAATGAAGAAAGATGAACAGATTTTTCATATGAATAAAGAGGCATACTGTGTTTATATATTGCTGGGTGTGTGTGCTTGCGTACGTGTGGTGTGTGTGTGTGTGTGTGTGTGTGTGTGTGTGTGTGCGTGCGTGTGCGTTGCTGTGCGCGTGTGTGTATGTAAGAATGTTGTGTGTGTGTGTGTGTGTGTGTGTGTGTGTTGAGTGCGTGTGCTATGTTTGCATGCGTGTGTGTGTTTGTGCATGCAATAGTTGTTACATAAAAGTATAATCAATATTTTGAATGAAGATAAAAACAGAAAAATTCTAATTCATATACAGGAAAAACATTATAACTTCAGTATTACAGCATTAACACCTTGACAATCAAAATTAGGCCTACCTCACAACTTATAAACTATTCGCATATCATACATCACAATTTACATACAAACAAATTTTTTTAAAGTTTCTTAAAGTATTTCAGTCTCTTTCCCACTCAATTTCTCCCCTATCCCCTCCTCAGCTGTACACATACAGTGATACACACACATGCTCACTCATGCACACACACACACACACACACACACACACACACACACACACAACACACACACATACACACACACAGCACGCACACACACACCTTGCTCTATAGGCCCCTATACAAAGTACTGTTATACAGGCAGGAGAGATTAGTCTGATGACAGACTTGCAAACTAAGGCTCTTCAGGTTAGATGAGTTTGAAAGAGGGTGGGTTTTCAGGTGCCGTTTGAAGGTTGAGAAACACTTAGTTTTTCTGAGAGACAGTGGTAGAGAGTTCCATACATTTGGGCCAAAGACAGAGAAAGACTTTTTATCAAAGGTGTCTAAAGAGAAGCGAGGAACAGTCAACAGTGAGGTGTCAGAAGAGCGGAGCGTTCGAGAAGGTTTGTAACCCTGCAGGAGGTTGTCAAGATAGGATGGCATGTTCTCATGATAGATACACTGAAAGCAGAGACAGGCAACTTTATATTGAATCCTAGCCTTTGCCAGGAGCCAATGAAGTGTTCTAAGCAGAGATTTTGCACTCTCACGCCTGGGCTTGCGGAGAACAAGGCGATCCGCGTGGTTCTGTATGCGCTGAAGTATAAATAGTTGATTGTCATGGAGACCTGCGAATAGAGAGTTACAATAGTCCAGTCTATATAGTATGAAAGAGACAGCAAGCTTGTTGGCAGCATCAGTGGAAAGAAAGGAGCGAATCTTACCTATTCTGCGTAGCTGATAGTACAGAGTACGGCACAACTGTTTGACATGGGCTTCCATAGACAGTGTTTCATCCAGGTAGAAGCCAAGGTTTCTAACAGTTTGTGAGAAAGATACATCACAACCAGAGATAGACATGGGGGCATGAGTAACCTGATTGACCTTTGACTTAGTACCAGTAACAATAAGCTCAGTTTTATCATCATTTATCTTCAGCTTGTTTTATCATCATTCATCTTCAGCTTGTTTTCACTCATCCACTTGGAGACATCCTCTATACAATCTCTCAGACTGCACGCAAGAGCGTCAAATCTGATGGGGCAGAGGAGCTATGCAGCTGTGAGTCATCCGCAAAGAAGTGTAATGAGTGACCTGACTGATGAATGATAGTGCTGAGAGGTTGTGTATACATAGTGAACAGGACAGGTCCCAAGACAGAACCTTGTGGGACACCACATTTCAGCACAGATGGATTTGATTTGTGGCCAATGACAACAGACTGGGTAGGCCAGTCAAATAGGAGGTAAACCAGTCCAGAACCGTTCCAGAACAGCCAAAAGTGGTACGCAACCGCGTTATGAGGATGCTATGGTCTATGGTGTCAAATGCTGCTGACAAGTCAAGCAGTGACAAGATAGACACACTCCCATTATCTGAAGCCTGAAGGAGGTCATTGACCACACGCAATAGAGCGGTTTTTGTGCTATGGCACTTACGGTAGGCTGACTGGAATACTAATGATGATAATAAAGTTAATAATGATAATAATAATAATAATAATAACAACAATAATAATAATAATACTGATAATAATAATAATAAAAATATTAATAATTTCCCTATACTTCGCTAGCAGCCCATAAAATAAAACGTGTGTTGCACGTTTAAATAACAGAGTCTCATCAATCTTTTACTTTAAACAAGTAACTACAGACGATAGCATAACTGGGGCAATAATGAAAGTAAGTCAAAAGAGGCGCTAACAATACCCAACATAACCAACCACTACTGACACTGATCACAAAAACACAGGAAGTGGGAATAATATAAATGAACACGTCTCCACCACACACACACACACACACACACACAAACACACAGCACACACACACACACACACAGCACACACACCACAACACACATATAACACACTCACACACACACACACAACACACACACACCACACACACACACCACACACACACACACACACACACACACTACACACAAACACACACACACACACAACACACACACACACAACACACACACACACACAACACACAAACACACTCAATAACACAACACACACACACAACACACAACATACACAACAGAAAAGATGACAGAGAGAGAGAGAAAGAAGAGACAGAGACAGAAAGAGAGACAGAACAGCACACGCAGAACAACAGAAAAGAAGAGCAGAAAGAGAGAAAGAGACAGAAAAGACAGACAGAGACGACAGTAAAAGAGACAGGAAGACGAGAAGAGACAGAGAGACAAAGAGAGAGAGAAGATGAAGAGCTTGTGGACACTCAGCTATCAATCCAAGTCTTCCTTGGTTGGCCTCTGATCTTGAAGCCAGGCATCCTTGTGTTGAATGCACTGTGTGTGGGCTGGGTGGTAAGTTGGCGGCCGTGTGAGGTGACCACATCGTCTGACTCTCTGCCATTGAATATAACGGTGGGTTGCTGATGGCTCCATTGCTTTTCTGACCTAAGTGTTAAGGATCGTTCGTTGTACGGGTCTTGTTGACAGCTTTGTTCAAGCAGTGCATCTGCAGGTCCTGATTTGGCGACCCAGAGGCTTGACCAGGGTCCAAGTTTAACACTGGTGTGTGTAAGTGTTTGTTGATGCACACACAAAATCATCGGCAGTGACGTTTACCTTGATGATGACGTTGCCCTTGGTGATTTTGCGCTGCTGAAACTTACGTGTCGGACTAACTGGAAACAATCACAATAATTCGGAAAAATCTCGTCCCCCCCCCCTCCCAGCCTTTAATAGTTAACCATGTAGTATATGGGCAGGTTCGAATCCATGCCGTCTATTTGGAAGACCATTCTCTTAACCACTCCATTACTGCACCTGTCATCTGTTGGTATGAAGATCGATGTAACGATACCAGAGGTCACGCTAGGCTGGATAGGTTCCATTTCTGCCCGTCAGCATGGCGATACGCAGAGCTATGTACTGATGTCTCTCGATAAACATGACTGCCAGCGTTCACGCAA
Organism: Monoplex corrugatus; assembly: GCA_030674185.1. Lineage (NCBI taxonomy): Eukaryota > Metazoa > Mollusca > Gastropoda > Littorinimorpha > Ranellidae > Monoplex > Monoplex corrugatus. The sequence continues at coordinate 11,065 of JAPXFY010005058.1, read as the reverse complement.
ACAGGAACCAAAATCACACGAACATAAATTGAGAACACGTTTTTTTAATTTAACGAAACAAGACAGGCACAAAATTTTCAGCCAATTGGCCTTTGTCAAACGTACACGGAAGACAGTAAGGAATTAAAAAAAATATTTGTCTAGTTTGTAGATTACCAGCGTCGACATAACTATGAATGTGTAGCAGCAAGGCTTCTAATGGGTCAAACAACGAACTGTCTCTTCCCTAATTCCTACGATTACTTGGTCCCTAATCAGGCGATCTTCCAACTGAGCATTGCCAATATTGCAGGTTTTTGCCAGCTGTTGAAGAGATGCAACAAAAACTTCGATACTTTCACCTGGCTGCTGTCGACGTGTGTGAAACTTATATGATTCATATGCTTCGTGGGACTCACCTACACAAAAGTCTTCAAAAGCCTTTGTAACTTTTTGTAAATCTGTTTTGTCTTCTTCCTCATTGAAGTGGAAACCATCAAACATTTCCATGGCTTCTACTCACAGTATCCCGCGTCTGACACCATGTAAAATCAGTCTAGTTTGTAGATTACCAGCATCAGCATAACTATGCATGTGTTGCTAGCAGCAAGGCTTCTAATGGGCCGAACAACGAACTCCTTTTACAAGTCTCCGGCCGTTGTTGATGTCCCCCCCGGGCTCTCGAATATCGCGCACGTTCATTGGCTGAACACAAGTATTATTATTATAACCACAACGAGGCTGCTATCAATATGACTATAAGCGCCTGATCCTACAAAGAACAAATTTTTAATTTAACAAAACAAGACCAGCGCAAATTTTCAGCCAACTGGCCTTTGTCAAACATATACGAAAGACATTAACTCTTCCTGGGTAGCGCAAACTATGTTAGATTTGAGAAGTTCAACAACATGGGAGATAATTTTTACGTGACTCTCAAGAGTTATGTCCTTTGGTTGATATTATAAAAATTCTCCCTGCTTCCCTCTTATTTCTTTGGTATTACCTATATGCCTTGGAAGCAACCCTGTATATGTTCTGTCTTGTCTATGTGTGTGTGTTTGGTCAGTTCAAGAATAAAAGACTATGTCAATCTTGAACATAAGACCAATATATTGTATTATTTCTCTCCTCTCTCATAGTTGTGTGTAGGGTAGTTGCAGAGTATAAAGGTAGGCTTGGGCGCTCCTTTTTTTGAGGAGTGTTCTGAGCTTACGGTTTTTGTGCTTTGTATCTGCTTCTATGCTAGCTGAATGGGTAGCGCAAACTATGTTAGATTTGAGAAGTTCAACAACATGGGAGATAATTTCTACGTGACTCTCAAGAGTTATGTCCTTTGGTTGATCTTCCTGTACGTTAAGGGTTTTCAGACTGGACGCAGGGTTCATGTGCGACCTATTTTGGAACAGGGGGTAAGGTCAATAAAACACTTGTAGATATGTTTGTATTCAACATAGAACAAAAAGGTTGTTATTGGGTTGTGCAGAATTGAATTCTAAACAACATACAGGTAATAAAAGTATGATAATGTTCATTATATAAAACTTGACCTGTGAGTTTTGTATGCATACTATTTGATGCAGATAATTTTTCATGCATACAGTTAGTACTAACTAAGCTCCAGCCGACCAGGTAATCCATATAGCTCCAAAGTCAAAAAGAAAAAATATTCCTAAACATTCATTAAATGAACACAGCACCTAAAAAAAGTTCATTTTTCATATAATATGAAGTTACATAACACTGATCATTGTCAGGTCACGCACCTAAAATAACATAAAACTACTATTATTACACCACTGTCCATCCTGGGCTTGCACTGGTGTTAGGCCTACTTTGAGCAGGCCTGCCTCTATCCTTGTCACTCTCCCCCCACAACCCACATCACCACTGTCACCAGGAGAATCAGCTGATCTCCCTTATTCCTGCCCCAGTGTGTCTGTAGATGATGTAAAAGAAACAGAATGGGAGAGGCATGGTCTCTTTGCAGAAAAAGAAGGCCCTTCACGATCGTCAACACTCGCTTCTTCTGATTTGGCACTTGATGCACTCTCAACAAAGCTATCATCACTGTCACTGGCAGCTATTTCATCATCACTTTTGTCAAAAATTTCTGAAAAAGTGCGACAGCCTGAGCAGCAATGAGCCTAACAGGACGCCGACTGCCTGACGCCATAGCAACTCCACTTACGAAAGTGAAACATATCAACAAACGAGGCCGAGGCACACACACAAAGAAAACACAAGGAATGACAAAGCAAAATGGTGGAAAAGGAAAAGGAAGTATTCGACTGTCGTTATCTGCCGTCATGCAGTTGTATGTCGTTAAATGGGGAAGAAACGCAAGTACAAAGTGACGAACTGTGCCGAGGCACAGTGAGTGGCTTGCCGGCCATTTTGAAAGTCAGCCAAGCAGCTCACTGCGGCTCGTCGGACAGGAAGTGTTAAGGAAGAAATGCTCAAAATGTAGTGGAAAATAAAGTAAAGGTCTTTCTTGATATTGCAATGATCAGGAGAAAATGGCAGATATGAATTTTGATACTAATGATACTAGACAGCAAAGGAAACGAATGTTTTCTACAGCGTTAAAGTTGTCATGCCATATTAATGCTGTTCTGACAAGGGCTAGTGCCGAAACATTGAAAACGAAATATTAGAAATCAACAAACTGTAATCTACTGTAGACCAGCTGGCCTTCAACTGGCTCCTGTCCTGTTTTGTTATATCAAATACGCATTCAGATTTTACTTTCTCATTTTCTGATTACCCTTTTCGTAACGCTGCCTCACTACAGCTACTATGCCCTATGGACGCTGGAGGCAGGAAGCAGAAATGCCCGAGGACACCCTATTTTGGTCATTTTTATTTAATTGTCCTGAATAGGCCATAAAAGCTAGCTTATTAATGTTAGAACAACTTTTGCAGATCATTCTTTTATCTCCATGGTGAAGTAAACACAATTTCTGTGAAGATTCATTTAGTTAGTATTTTGTGCTTTTGAAAATGTCAACGTCAGTGTCAAAATCAAAAATCTCAAACAGCCACAGGAGATTCATACAAAGTTTTACTTTTAGCATATGATGACCAAATACTGTAGAAAAAAGGACATAAAAGACACCATTTCAACATTTTAGAACATAATGGTGTAGGGTCAGCGATGTCTTGAAAGACGAAGGGCTGCAAACCGCATGTTTTGGCAGCTGAGACAACAGGTAGATCTACTTGTGGATATTTCTGAGTATTTTTCACCCAGGTAGTGCATCATCTTCATCGCCACTGTCGTCACTGGCAGTGTCAACCTCAGTGTTGGCTTCACATTGATCAGGACAACTTATTTCTAGCTAAAAATCTGGCTCCAAGACCGAATGATTTGTTGCCTGACTACCCATGTGAAAGATGCAACTGTCAGCGACGCTTGCTCTTTGTTCGTCTGCTTCAACTTCGTTGTTCATGTGCTTCAACTTCGTCTTCATCCGTTGAATATGCGGGATCGTCATCGTTTTCTGGCACATCATCCTCAAAATCTTCCTGTTCAGCACTTTAGTTGCTGCTTTCATAATGGTGAATGTCTAGATCATTTTCAGAACCAGCCTGCATGATCAATTCTGCTACTTCGGCGGCCGTGAAAGTTGAACGTCTAGCCAAGTTGTTTACTGGTGTCTGAAGGACGTGGGTAACTTGAAGAGACAAAGCATCGAAGTTGGTTGCTTCCAACACAAATTAACCAATGAAATTGTCCCTTTTAAGTTGAAAAAATAGTATCAGATGGCATAGAAGGGTTCTATTGTGTAGGTTCTACAAGTTGTGAGGGAATTTCCAGTGACATACTGACGCAGTTAATTTTAGAACAGGCATCGCGAGCATTCTCGCTACGTGTCCACAATGCCATTTCGACCGTAGCGAGCGGGATCGCTACGTGACCTGACGGCATAGGCAGACGTAGCAACAATTCTCGGATCATGTTGCGAAAAGCTTACTAATGTTTCTGTCAGTATGACGACAAATTGTTCGCCTTCGTCGGCATGGCAATATCTTGCTCACAGAGCCAGAAAGTTTGTATCTTCCACACAAAGTTAAGTACATAATATTATGTCTCCGTCAGTATGTGAATATTGTCATCACAAAGCTCTGTACATATGTCTGTCAGTATGTGGAAATCCTCCTCACAAAACTATGCACACATGTCTGTGTCTGATAACTCACCTATTCAATAGGTGAGTTATCAGACCTATGTATGCATGTATGTTATTTAGGAGAACATAACAGTCCTCCTAAATGAAATTTACGACACTGGAAAAATCCCCAAAGATATGTCAAAATCAATTTTCATTGCACTTCCAAAGAAGACAGGGGCTATAGAATGCGAACTCCATCGAACAATCAGTTTGATGAGTCATATAACAAAAATCCTGTTAAGAATAATCATGTTGAGGACAAGGAATAGAATCAAAATAGAAATAGCAGAATAACAGTGTGGATTTGTGGAAGGGAAAGGAACTATTAATGCCATATACATCCTAAGAACTATCATAGAGAGGTCAAATGAGATGAATAAGGATTTGTATTTATGCTTTGTTAACTACACCAAGGCTTTCGATCGGGTAAGACATGATGAATTGATCAACCAACTGGAGAGACTCAATGTTGATGGAAAAGATCTACGAATAATCAGAAATATGTACTGGGAACAAACAGCTGCAATGAGAATAGAAAACAATATAAGCTCTTTCCAAAACATCAAAAGAGGAGTCCGACAGGGTTGTGTTTTGTCACCAGATCTGTTTTCACTTTACAGCGAAAACATCATGAGAAACCTAGAAGAAGACCCTGGATTAAAGGTTGGAGGGAAAATGATAAACAACATTCGATACGCAGATGACACCGTGCTAATTGCAAAAAGTGAAAAGGACCCACAAAACCTTGTGAATATACTAGAAATAGAAAGCAAAGGTAAGGGGGTGGAACTAAACATCAGGAAGACTGAAGTCATGGTGATCAGTAATAAACATGAAATCCCCTCCTGCAAAATAACAGCAAATGGCACAACCTTGACACAGGTTGATAAATTCAAATACCTGGGAACGATCATTTCATCAGACGGCAGATGCACATCAGAAATAGCCGGCAGAATCGGCCAAGCCAAAACAGCATTCGGGAAGATGACAGGCATTCTTACCAACAAATGCCTATCAATTAACATCAGAAAGAGAGTCTTTGAATGTTATATAGAACCAATACTGTTGTACGGATGTGAGGCGTGGACAGTCAACAAACAAAGCCAGAACAAGATTGAGGCAGCCGAGATGTAGTTTCTAAGAAGAATGTTGAGAGTTCCATGGACAGCAAAGAAAACAAATGAGACAGTCTTGATGGAGGCAGACACAAGTAGATCACTCATAAGGAAGATTAGGAAAAGACAGGCAACATTTATAGGCCATTTTATGAGATAGCGGGATTTGGAGCACCTGGTCACAACGGGAAAGCTGGAGGGTAAGAGAGCACCGGGTAGACCCAGGGAGAAAATGCTGGACGGACTTGCAGAGTGGCTGGGGACGAGGGGATGGGAGAGATGTTATGGGCAAGGAGAGATAGAGACAGATGGAAGTCCATGATCGCCAACGCCATGCAGCATGGCACCTGATGATGATGATGAATGTATGTATGTATGTATTGTATGTATGTATGTATGTATGTATGTATGTATGTATGTATGTATGTATGTATGTATATATACATGTATCTATCTATCTATCCATCTATCTATCTATCTGTCTTTCTATCTATGTATCCATGTATCTATCGATCTATCTATCTATCTATCTATCTATCTATCTATCTATCTATCTATCTATCTATCTATCTATCCACATGTATCTATCTATTTATCTACCTATCTATCCATCCATCTATCTATCTATCTATCTATCTATGCGTGCCTGTGTCTGTGTCTATGTGTGTATGTATGGTGTATGTGTATGTGATTGTGTGTGTGTGTGTGTGTGTGTGTGTGTGTGTGTGTGTGGTGTGGTGTGTGTTTGTATGTGTATTGTGTGTGTGTGAGTCAGGTCGGAGGTTGTCCTCTGCTA